>CAJHUC010001299.1:0-18423 GCA_905146915.1 Ostreobium quekettii | reverse complement strand
CAAGAAGCGGGGGGTACGGTGGGAGGGAAAACGTCGAGAGCCCGCCGAAGGGACGGGGGACGAAGGGAGAGGCGGGGGCGACGAACGCCATCGAGGAGGTGAGGCGGAACAAAGATGGAGGGCCACGAGAAAATCCCAGGGAGACGGTGGGATGTGGCAGCGAAGGGGAGCGCCCCCGCAACAATATAATATAATCAAATGGGATGGGGCCGTGGATGCCGAAGGCGGACATCGGCGGCAGGATAGGTGAGACCGCGGAGAAACTCCCGGCGGGGAAACGGCCAGGCAGAAGATACAACTGGACCCCGGTAAGAACGGGGCTGGGAGAGGCACACCAGAGGGGGAGGCCCGCCGAAGCTGCCCCCCCAAAATGGGTAAGAGGCGTAACAAGGGGCAATGCACAAGGAAGGGGGTGACCTGTCCAGTGTAGCGCCCCTCGGATGGTCCATGAAAAATCCGCCATCGCGTGCCTCGAGACCCGTACCAAGCCATGGGAGGCCACGCGGGCACCCTATAGGGGCCGCAGTAGTACCCAAGGCGCGCCGAAAACCCCTGGGCGGTCAGGCAGGGGAGGGCAAGGAAAAGAGGGGAAGAATGGCCCCATACTACCCCCACAGGGGGAAGAGCAAGCATCCCGCAGAGCCAACCCGATCAGAAGAGTGAACCCGCGAGCATCCTGTAAATGTCCCCCGGCCCGGAGACCAGCGGGGAAGGCGGAGCAGGCTCATCCAGCCGGAGACGAGGGTTGCAAAACAAGGCACAGAAAGAGGAGGCTCAAGAGGAGCATGTGGACCAGCCAAGGGCTAGGTCGAAGACAACGGAGGGCGCCGAAGCGGCGGCTGAAATGCCTCCGTAGGAGAGCGAATGAGCGAAGGGTCCTGCTGAGCCTGAAGCGCAAAGCGTTGTAAGGCTTCCTCACAGTGGGTGAGATTACGGAGAGGCTCCCAGGAGTTGTGGCTCATGTCATAACCCTTCCATTTAACCAAGTAGTAGGGCTGACTGGTCCGACCACGGCGGACAACGGTCTTCTGGAGGAGGGCCTCGACCTCGTACTCGAGCCCCTCATCCAAAAGGACAGGAGGAGGGGGGGGAGGCAACACCGAATGGCCCTGGATATACCGGCGAAGCAGGGAGACATGGAAAACAGGGTGCAACCGGCGCAGGGCGACAGGCAGATCTAGCCGGAAAGCAACGGGATTAATGCGGGCCTGAATCCGAAATGGGCCCAGCCACTTGGGCAAAAGTTTCTTGGTACCGGGGTGTTTCAAGTGGAGATTTTGTGTGGACAAAAGCACCAGATCCCCCACTTGAAACGACTTGGCTTTCCGGCGAAGATCTGCCCAGTGCTTCATGCGCTGTTGGGCATTCTGCAAACATTGCTTGGCACGGCGTAACGCGGAGGCCCAATCCTGGAGGAAGGCAGGCACACCGGGGATCTGAGGCAGGTGGGCTTGAGCCCAGGCCTTGGCGGTTCGACGCAGGGGACCGTGGCCATTGCTGCGAAGGGGCAGCGAGATGCGCTGTTTGAGGGGCAGCGACTGAGAAAAAGGGGTCTGAGGGTGGCGCCCATAATTGAGAAAGAAGGGGGAGAAACCTGTGCTCTCATGTTTCGCATTGTTGATGGCGAACTCAGCGCAAGAGAGGAGGCGATCCCAATTAGTATGGGCAGCCCCAATATACCGCCGCAACATGTCCTCCAAGGTGCGGTTTGTGCGCTCCGTCTGCCCATCCGTCTGGGGGTGATAGGCAGAGGAGAGGTGAGAGTGCACGCCAAGGCGGGACAATAAGGCCTGCCAGAAGGCCGAAGTAAACTGAGGGCCCCGATCGGAGATGATGAAGTCGGGAATCCCATGGTAATGGTGAACCCGCTCCATGAAGATGTCGGCTAAGCCAGCAGCGTCAATCGCGCTGTGCGTGGGCTCGATATGG
This sequence comes from Ostreobium quekettii, assembly GCA_905146915.1. Taxonomy (NCBI): domain Eukaryota; kingdom Viridiplantae; phylum Chlorophyta; class Ulvophyceae; order Bryopsidales; family Ostreobiaceae; genus Ostreobium; species Ostreobium quekettii. The sequence continues at coordinate 16,494 of CAJHUC010001299.1, read as the reverse complement.
ACCATTTTGGTTAAGCGATCCACAAAAACGACGATGGCGTCGTAGTGAGGGAAAGAGGAGGTACGCGGGAGGTGTACAATCAGGTCCATGGAAACGCTGGCCCACTCATGAGCCGGGATGGGGAGCGGCTGCAATTCCCCCGTGGAGGGACCGGCACGAGGCTTGGAGACCTGGCAGGTATGACACCCGGCCACGAACGCCGCAATGTTGCGACGGCTGTGAGGCCAATAATAATAACGGTGAATGAAATCAACCGTCTTCGTCTCCCCAAAATGGCCGGCATAGGAGGGGCAGTGACCTGCCTCCATGATGCGCAACCGCATAGAAGGAGGCACGAAGACCTGATCGCCGTGGTACCAAAGGGCGCCATGGCGTACCAATCGATGGCGAGCGGCATCACGCTGCAGATCCGTGTACTCCGCACAGGCGGTCGCCAGGTCCTGAGCGAGGCCGGAGAGACGCTGACCGGTGCGGGAGGGCTGAGACAGAGCCGCAATGAATGCAACCGGAGGGGGCGTGGCCGGGGTGGGCGCAGAGGACGACGCGGGTAGAGCCGCGGAATCGTCAGTGGGATCAAGGGCCGGATGCTGACTCAAGGGGTCAGCGCAGTTGATTCGGCCCGGGCGATATTCCCAGGCAAAATCGAACTGCTGCAGGAACTCCGACCAGCGAGCCTGTCGGGAGCTGAGGTGTACCTGGGACTTTAGGTACGTCAAGGGACAATGGTCCGTGACGACCCGAAAAGAGGCGCCCTCCAAAAAGCAACGCCACACACGAAGGGCGTGGACGACCGCCAGAAGCTCGCGTTCAGTGGCGGAGTAATTAACCTCCGCCTTCCCGAGCTTACGGGACTCAAACGCGATGGGTTGCCCATCCTGGAGGAGGGCAGCCCCAAGCGCATAGCCCGAGGCATCCGCAACCACCTCAAACGGCTGGGAGAACACAGGCATGCGGAGAAGGGGGGCCGAAGTGAGGGCGTCCTTGACCCAATCAAAAGCCGTCTGCTCAGGCTCACCCCACTGGAAAGCGTGTTTGTCCCGGGTGAGGGCGACCAAGGGACCCACCATGTGGGAAAACCCCCGAAGGAATTTGCGGAAATAATTGGCAAGCCCAAGGAATTGGCGGACCTGGCGGGGGGTCCGAGGGCGAGGCCAGTCACGAACAGCTGCGACCTTGGCGGGATTCACCCGGATCCCATCAGCAGAGACAATGTGACCCAGGTACTGAATGGAGGCGGCGTTGAAGCGACACTTCTCCAAGCGGGCGACGAGCTGATGCTCGCGCAACTTCTCCAAGACCTGGGTTAGGTGGAGCTCGTGCTCCTCAGCGGAGCGGGAGAAGACGAGGATGTCGTCCAAGTAAACCAGGACGAACTGGCCCAAATAGGGGCCAAAAATGCGGTTCATCATGGATTGGAAAACCGCGGGGGCGTTCGTGAGACCGAACGGGAGGACCCGAAACTCATAGCTGCCGAAGGGGGTCTTAAAGGCCGTCTTCGGACAGTCGGTGTCCTGAATGCGGACCTGGTAATAGCCCTGCATCAGGTCAAGGGAGGAGAAGACCCGGGCCCCAGCAAGCATGTTCAACATGTCGTCGATCCGGGGGATCGGGTAACGGTTATGGACCGTCAGCTTGTTTAGTGCGCGGTAATCGACGCACATGCGGAGCGTCCCGTTCGCCTTACGAACAAAAAGGACCGGGAAGCCCCAGGGGCTGGTGCTGGGGCGAATGAGCTGGCGCTCGACCAGGTACTGAAGTTGGGCTTTCATCTCCTCGAGCTCAGGGCGCGAGTAGCGAAACATGGCCCGGTTGACGGGGGCCGCATCCTCAACCAAGGGAATAGCGACGTCCTCCGGACGACGGGGGGGGAGGCCAGGCAGCGCATCCTTAAAGACCTCAGGATAGCGATCCAAGATATGCTGGATGCGCACGGGATCAGCCTGGTCAGAGGAGGCAGGCGGGGCAATGATCGGGTCCGCCCCCGCCGTGTCGGGGGCGTCGGGCTCCGGATCCAGCGGATCAGTGGGGCGCAGGACCGCCAGAAAGGTCGCGCAGCGCTTCCGCAGAGCCCGCTTGGTCTGAAGGTAGTTCAACAACGGGGGCGGGGGGGCCAAAGCGGTCGGAACGGCGGCCGAGCCCGAGGGGGAAGAGGGGGGGCTAGGAACCCGGGAGGGAGCCGAGGCAGAAGCCATCTGAAGGGTGATGAAGCGATCATGGATGTCATCACGCAGGATGATAGACCGAGCGCCATAGTCGATCGTCGCACGACGGCGGAGAAGCCAACCGTCGCCAAGGATCAGATCAATGCCGGGGGTCATCTGGAGGACGACACAACGCAACCGTTCCCGATAGGCCTTGATCTGAACGGTGATCACCGCCTCCCCGACGATGGGAGCAGTGTGGCCAGAAGCCACCTGCACCTCGACGCCGGCGAGAGGGGTATAAGAAATCCCATTCTGGACGCAGAATTGCTGCGAGAGGTAATGGGTACCTTGGGCACCGGTGTCAAGGAGGCACTGAGCAGGAGCGCCGGCAAGGCGGCCCGGAAGACAAAGGGCCAAGCGGCCCTCATCAGTTTGGCGGGCAGAACAGATGGCGGGCCGAGGGGGGTCATAGAAGACATTCACCCCCCAAGGAATGCCCGGAAGAGGGGTGCGGGAGCCATCCGTACACGGGGCGGTAAAAAGGGGTGTCCCCTGCGCGTACTGAGCTACCAACTGCATGCCACGAAGACCCGGGTGCGCGGCCTTGCGCCAAGCCGGCACCAAGATACAGGCACTGGTGTCGTGAGGGGAGCGCGCCTTCTCGGCAAGGTAGTGATCAATGAATTCGTCCATGCGGCTGAACGGGGGGTTGAGCCAAACATGGTGGCCCGCCAGAGACTCGCGGAGGAAATCCCGAGTGGGGGAACAGAAGTTGGGGACCAGGGCATTACGACCCAGGGGATCAGCACAGGCGTCAAGTGTAAAGGGACGGCCTACGCGCTGAGCAATGCGCACAAACTCAGGACGCAAAATGGCGCGATCCTCGCGATTCCACCAATCGCGGCGAGGCAGAGAAGGCCCGGGCGAGGGAGCCGAGCTCGAAACGGGAGGCGGGTGAGGCGAGGAAGGCCGGGCCACACAACCCGAGCGGGGACGGCCGTGGGTGAGGAGATCCGATTGGATCAAGCGCCAAGGCCGAGGAGCGGCCGCGGGGGGCGCGCCGGGGACGATCGCCGTGAGGAGAGGCAGATCGCGTAAGACGGCAGGAAACCGTGGGTGACCGGATCCCGAAGGCCCGGCACCAGGAGACGGTGGCAAGGGGACACCTAGCGGTGCAAGAGGAGACGAGAGGCCAGAACCCGGAGGACCCAAGGGGGAGGGGAGCCCCAAAGGTGAGCGGGGGGCCAAAAGAGGAAGCGATCCCGGTGCGACAGGGGGATCAACAGTGCCCGCAGAGATGGTCGCGAAGGAAGAGAGCGGGATCAAACGCGACACCGAGGCGGGGGGCGGGAGAGAGGGCGCCGGAACGGCGAGAGACGGAGAGGGAGACATGGAACAGGAAGAAAGAGGAGACAGGGGAGGCAGGGGGGGGAGCGAAAAGGAAGGGAGCTCCCCCCGAGAATTCACATCAGAACAGCAGGGCAAGAGAGGATGGCCAGGCACTCCCGAGGACAAGGCAGACAAAAGGGGAGCAGGAGGCGACCCCTCACCCAAAGTGGGTGCCACAAGCTGGAGCGGGACAGCCAAACGAGAGCACCACGGGGAAAAGGCAGGGAGACTCACCAGCCAATCAGGAGGGGGCAAGCGGCGACGGCGATCCCGCTGGAAGGCGCAGTGAGGTGGATCACTCCTCCTGCGGGGCTGGGTGTACTCCTCCCAGCACCAGACGCAGGCGCCATGTGGTCCACGGGCGCGGGTGGCCATCCAGAGGGCGTGGGGGAGGCGACCAGCCAGAGGCACCCCCTCAGCCGGATCGGCAGGCGGAAGGTCGGATCCCCGGCGGCTGCGAACCGGAGGGCGGGAAGGATCCGCCCCATCAAAGGAGCGCTTACGCCCCGTGAGGAATCGATCACCTGGACGATCACGCACGGCCAAGGAGCGAGAGGAACCAGCACGACTGGGAATGCGGCCAAGGGCAGGATCGTGATGAATGAACGACCACAAGAGCTGCCTGAACTGCTGGTGCGAGTGCGCCCCCCAAGCCTGACCCGCGGGATCGGCGAGCAAATGCGTGCGGAGCGACTCAGGCAAGCCGCTGTAAACCCAAAAGACCCGGTCGATCTCCGGGACAGCAGCCCCCACGGCGCCCCGCTCACCGAACAGTGTGTCCATGCGAGTGAGGAACTCAAAGACAGTGGCGGGGGGGTGAGCGGCCAATTCCTGGATCTGCATCGTCAGACCCAGTAAGGTTGGGGGGCGCGCAAAGGGCCCGCACCGCATGATCGCCTCGGCCTCCTCCCAGGTGGTGGGCGCGGGATTGGCCTGCAAGTGCAGGCGCCAGTGAGCTGCGGCGGCCCCCTTGAGAAGGACCGGGAGGAGGTTGATGCGGTAGGCGTCATCCCGGTCGCGGTGGCAGAGGCGGCAGTGGGCGTCGAAGTGGACCAGAAACTGGTCCCAACGATCGCCCTTGGGATCGCCGGAGAAGGTAGGCAGCGAGGGGACCCCCCGGGGGAGCGGAGGAGAGCCGGGCGGGGCGGCAGCAGACCCTCGAGGAAAGGCCTCCAGGGCGGACAGCTGGCCCTGGAGGAAGACCACTTGGCGAGAGAGCTCGTCGGTGGAAGCCGATCCCAAGGATGGCGGGGCAACCTGCGGGAGGGCAGAGAGGGGAGGCACAGGCAAAATAGCACCCCGGGATCCCGAGCCAGCAGGCAGCAGGGAGCCGATCGGGGGATTCAGCTGGTGCCCAAGCCCGGAGAATGCTTCCATGCCCGAGGCGGGTGGGGCCACAGCCAAGGCCGCCACAGAACCCGCCAAGGAGGGGGGAATTGAAGACACAACACCCCGGGATCCCGAGCCAGCAGGCAGCAGGGAGCCGATCGGGGGATTCAGCGGGTTCCCAAGACCAGAGAATGCCTCCAAGCTCGAGGCGGGTGGGGCCACAGCCAAGGCCGCCACAGAACCCGCCAAGGAGGAGGGAATTGGAGACAAAGAACCCGAGAGGGCCCCCTCTTAAGCCCCCGAAAAAATGGGCAACGGGGCGGGAGGGGTGGGGGCCATGATCGGACCGGAATTCGGCAAGGGGGGCAGGCCGCTGGAGGGACCCACGCCCGCCAACGTTTGGCGGATATGCTCCTCCAAAAATGGCAGGAGCTGCCCGGCCAAATCGCGGGCATTAGGCAGTTCAAGCGGCCCCAAAACAGCGGGGCGAGGGGGCCAGTTCGGGCTGCGAGACAAGGCATCGGGCGCCCCAACGATCGGGCGCACCGCCAGGGGCGTACTCACCCGAGGGGGGGAGGATGGGAGGTACAGGTCCCCCCCAGCCGATTCGAAAATTGTACCCCCCTCGGCCGAATGGGCGCGGAGGGGCGTGCCGATCGGTTGGGTGGAGACCACCCCGCTCGCCTGCGCCGCAGAGACCGCCGGCAGCGGCTGATCGTCGCCGTCCGCACCGATGGCCTGGCTGGAAGTCGCCTCCTCGGACATGGCGATAGAGATGGCTTGAATGCGGCGAAGGCGGCGATCGAAGGGAGGCGGAGTGGCCCTGCAATCGAGGAGGGGGGGCCGCACCGCAAGGGGTGGGTGGGGCTGAAAAAGGCCGCCGGGTTCGCGAGAACCCGGCTCCGAAACCAAATGTTGCGCGGCAGCATGCAACAGGGGGTGAGAGAGAGCTACCGGTGCGGGCGCTCGAAGGCCATTAAGCTGGGACCCAGCACCGGACCCCAAGTACTACGTACTTGGGGCCACACCCAAGCGCCGGTACCTGGGGGTACCCCAGGTACCGGTGGCCACCGCCCTAGTGCCGGTCTAAGCACTCTAACCCCTACACTATCGTAACTGTAGCCCTCTTGGGCCGGTTACTGTAGGGGAGTTGTCGATACCCCCGGGTACCGGTTAGTGCGGTACAACAACTAGCAAGTGAGACAGAAGGTACCGAACTGCTGAGCACAAAGTGAACGACGTTCAACTGAGCCCCAAAGAACCTAAACTTAAGTGATATCGATAAAGTGAATCAAATTTTGGTTTCGTTCAGTGTGAACATCCTCTGACACCTGCCAAAGTATTGCCTCAGTGAGGTCCAGTATAGAGTGAAGGGACGGGAGGTGTAATTGGACAAAAATATTAAAGAATAACAATTATACAAGACTCACACATTATCCAATTAGCCATGTGCAATGCAAGTCTCGAAGCATAAGCCACTCTGAGAAGAACCCAAAAGAGTTGAACTGTGTGACTAGTATGCAGACTCCAGCCCCTAAGACCAATGCTTTAGAGTGCCCAGCAACCCCAGTGAAAGATAATCTGCAAAACAGTACACAAGAAGATCAAAGACAATCATTGACAAGAGGTCAGGCTTGCCAGCTGCGGAAAAATTGGAAAGAGCTATCCGGAAAAGTCTTTGAAAACTGATTCACATAAGAACATAAAACTTTTCTCATAAGCAACAGGAAAATTGAACATCAAGATATATGTTGATGATGTGCTAGTGTCTTTAGGCAGTGTACATAGTTAAGGTACCAGCCCAAAGGATTGGCTGGGTATCTTTATTAACACCAACCAATTGCTAAAGCTTTGGGGGGTCATAGGTGGCTTATTTTTGACTTTGTTCTGTGTGAACTTGTGTGCGTACAATCCCATCCTCGCAGCACGACTTGCAAGATTGTCTCAAAGGGTGTGCAGCCAGTGTTGGCAAATTCTGTGGTCGTTTATGCGCGGTGAGACCTTGCAACTGGTTGCCATAGCCTGGGAACTCGCCCACATAAAAGGGCAGTTGAGCTTCCTGTGGAATTTGGAAAGGAATTGGCGTGCACAAGGCCAAGAAGGCGTGGCAACGGCTCTGAGCAAGTTCCCCTTGCCTCAAGATTGAATGCAGGATCTGTCTTCAGTCCTGCCAACTTTTGATTAATTTGTGCCGTATTCGTCTGTATATTTATAGGCTGTGCATTGTCTATCAGCTGTTTGTGTTTGGGAATTTGGGTCGGACACAGCCTGTAAAGGGAGTCCCCTAATTCTGGCCAAGACTCACCAGCCATAATAGGCAGTCACAACTATGGCCATCGAACAACTCTATATTTCCCTTCCTCCCGGGACCGCCCGGTTGCTCTCCCTGGCATCCCACTCACAGTCGTCGGTGTGCTTCTGCTTGTGTTATTGTCTATGGCTAGCTCCATTCCCTGCAACTCCGGAAGGCTATACATTGCAAACTTCACCCGGGGGCCATCGGTGTCGCTGAACTGCGCCTATGTTCATCGCAAAAAGCGACCGCGAGCATCGTATCCCCTTGGAAAACCAACTCTATCCCGAAATTGATCTGGATTATGAGGCTTTCCTCACCCATGTTGAGTACACTAAGGGGCCCTCTTTTTCTAACGAATGTGGCGCCCTGCTCGGTCAGGCATTTGCCGACGACATCCACGTAGGCCTCAAAATCCAGGTAGGCCTCCTTGTTGTACCGTTCTTCCCCGTTATGCCCTTTCCCCCATTTTGCCCTTCCTCCCCGTTCCCTTGACCCACTGGCACGGGTACCGAGAAAGGGGGCACATGTGGACAAGATGTAGCTTCACCTTCCACATGTCGTCCTTGCCCACTGGCATGCCAATGACAAAGGCGTCGAGGCATGCCCCGTGCTCTCCACATGCTTGCACACAGCATTGTGCCACCTCCCCAACTCGGGTGCTACCTCCACCGGCACGCAGGCCACTGGATCAGTTTCGGGTGGTTGGCGGTTATCGGACATTCAAAACCCTTGGCTACACGAGGGAAATTGCCAGTGGTCACATCAGGACAATGAGTTGGCGATGGCATGTTCCTATTACACTGTCCGACATTATGCCCCACCCACCTGCACTATGCTAATAGCACAGGTCATGTGATAGCTGGCCTGTATACTTATTTTGTTTTAATTCCAACACCAGGCCAAAAAGGGCCAAAAACAAGTGTTGAATTGTCTACAATGTTGACAAGTTTCTGTTGTTTTTGTATTCTCAGCATCCAGAACTTGGCAAAATGTGTTTTATGTGTGTTCACAAAATTGTGATTTGGTCGTTTTCTTGCTAGTGCAATATACTACAAAAAAATGTATTGTGAGGATGTGCCCCATAAATAGTAATGAGCAAAAGGTCCGTTTTCTAGCTCAAGCCAACATAGGGTCTGAAAAAGATAGAAAAGGAAAAGATGCATGTGCAATGAACGGTCAATATTATAATGGGGGATTGCAAAGGATCAAGAGAGATGATGTGTTGAAGTAGAATAAGTTCGCGAGATAATGTCCCAGATGTCCCAAATGTGCCAACTCGTCCAAGTGTCCCAAATATCCCAAGTAACCACCTTGTCGCAATACTTCCACTGTTAATTGCCTTGTCTAGTGTCCATGATGGCCTGTGTATTGATGCACTCCTACCCTTGCTAATGTAGTCGTACCAGGGCTAATGCTATGGCACGTTAGAGCATTGTCAGAAATTGTAAAACCCCTGGCGCGATCGTGGAGTGCTTTAGGGGTGACATCAGTACAATCAACAGTCTATCGCAAGTTGCAATTCATGCAATATTGTAGGTATGCCATAACAACTCACCTGAGAGCAGCAATCACGGATGTGCTTGTCCTCATACTCTTTTGCGCGTACTCCACAGTGTCACAGCCTTGCGACAACAACTCCAGCTTGTCATGAGGGTGGACCCAAGCGAAGCACTGGCGATGCCCATGTTGTGCGTGGGCGGTCCAAGGCAGTTGGGCAGCGGCTTACATTGACATTGCATTGGGTGGAGATCGCAGACCTGGGACGACAGAGGGGAGGGGAGCCACAAGGGGGGACGAGTGTGATGATGAGGTGGGGTTGGGGCATGCACTGCACTATGAATGTCGGAAAGGGGAGGGCCAATAGCGGACATTGACATGGTGCTGGGCTGAGATCACTGATTTGTGGCAATGGAAAAGGAGCCACAGAGGGGAGGTGGTTGGGAGGATGCTGAGGTAGGACTGGGGAATGCCTTGGGACGGAGATCTCTAAAAAAAGAGGGAGGACAGGCTGGCTGGGGAGCCGTGTGTGTAATGGAAGAGCCCGCGGATGTGAAGGGGGGGCCCACATGCACTTTGGCGACTTTGATCTTGCCATACCTACGCCTGTGAGATGGTGCACTGGAGAGCCCGATCCTTAACCCAATGAGTGCATGCCACGGCGCCCAGTGCACTGGAAAGTTGCAACCGGCTTAGCCATTAACACCTTTGAGGTTGCAAGCGGGTCTGAGGGTGCGTGGGTTGCGGACAAGCTGGAAAGGTTTCGTTGCAGTGTGGACGTGCAAGAGTATCAATAGAACTTGATGGTGGTGGTTGATGGTGTGTGCACATGGCAATGTTGGTAGTACTGAACGTCGTGGGAAAGCGATGGATGTGACATCGGGGACGAGTTGTTGTAAGGGTGCATATGGGCAACATATGCACATCATGCTATATTGTCAATTCCAATTTGCGTGTCTCCATTGAATGCCATGCTGTGTTGCAAAACTGGCAATTCAGCGCTGATATTGCATTGATGTCAAAGCATCTGATGAAGACCACAACGGAATGTATAGTTGGCGCCCCGTGGTAATCCAATATAGCGGTGGGCGAAACATTGGAATGTCTCCCATGAATGCCATGGTGTCATGCAACTCTGGCTATCCAGCATTGGTGTAGCTTGGATATCAACCACACGGATATTGGAAGGGTGCGCTAGTACCATAAATTGAAGTAGAAATGACATGTCCATTCCCAATAGTGTTGTGCTAGGAACGTTTTGATATGTTGCTGGTGAGTCCAGCGTGGCTAGTGACAAATTCAAAAAAATGTTCTTTGTCATTTTTGGTGGCCCCATATAAGAGCCCCTTGGAACCGACAACAGCTGTGTCGTGTACCAGAGTGGTGGCAACCCTATTGAAAATGTACAATGAATACAAGTTCACATCGGCAGTGTGGACCAAGGGAGGGGGGGCAACAACTATAACCCATGCACTAAAGGGTGCACCTTGGACCACATTGTGTTGCATATCTGATGCGCACCTTAATCTGTATACCTTTGATTCAAATGTGCACCCTCCATTAACCACTCCTACAAATCCAAGTAGTACCAAGAACAATTAAAATCAATTGGAATATGGTACATAAGAACAAAAGTATAGTTGCACCATGCAAAGAATGGGGATATGGCTATATTCAATTCAGGAGTTCTTGGCTTTCCTGGTGAGTTGAACATAGTAATTAAAGCCTTGCCTTGTCTAGTTCTCAAAGGCATGTATTGAATTTTTGTGCATGTTGTTCTACTATAGGACTTGCAACAGATGGATCCCCGATTGCTTTAATATTAGAGGTTAGGGGAAAGGGTAAAGTCAAGAAAGCCACACAACATCATGGAGCAAAATCGCATCATAACCATCATGTACCCATGCATTGTGCAAGTGCTCTCAGGGCGGTTTAAAGCAAGGAATCCACAGAGAGCAAGCAAGTAGGGATGTCACTAGTTTATCAACATTGGAAAGAAGTGTTGATGATTTGTCTGGTGCATTGATAGCAATGCACATTCTGAGGTCCTCAATGGGAACAATTGCAATGCAATCAAAACTCAAAAGAAGTCAGAAGTGAATTTAATAACTTTGGCACCAGCGATGGAACGATATCGTTGTAATCACTTGGAGACATGCATACATATATATATATATATCATCATGATAATATCATAATGATATTATCATGACAACTTACCCACCCATATCCTTTAGGACAACAATATCGTTGTAGTTGCAAATGCAAGACAACCTTCACTATCATATAGCTACTTGACGATGTAATTGTAGATGCCATGTCCTAGTTATGCAGTAGGCCCTACAGACGAGTCTGGGATCCAGATAGTGTATTTTGTAGATGTGCTTGGGGGCGGGGTGGTTAAGGACATTGGTGGGACATTGGGTTTTCGACATCATTCCATTGCACAAACATGGATATGTTTCTTGTTGTGCAACTGTTCACACTCATCTTGGTTCATCCAAAATTGATTGCACGGGTTAAATACAATTAGGATTGTTTAATTGTTCAAATGAAGCAACTTTCCTTGGAGGACTGTGGAGATTATTGTGTAAGAGCAGCCCCAAGCCCAAATCTTGAAAGCCCAAATATTGAGCATGTGTGTACCATACGTGTGTGTGGGGTGGGTCGGTGGGGGTGGGGGACAATTGGAAACATAAGTTGGTGGCATAATTTGTGATAACATTTTCACAGACCTTCAGGTTCCATAGAGCATATAGGGATGATCCCAGAGTTGGACATGCTAATGTAGTAATGTATTCATATGTCTCAAATATATCTTTGAAATGGCACTGGTGGGGGAGTGTACCCATCTGGAAGGCTATCCTCTAGTTGTGGACTATTGTTGTGAAGCTGAGGAGGTTGGCAACGACAAACAGTGTGCATTACACACCAACTACTTGTAAAATAAGGATGGATTGCAAATTGGCTGCATCATATGCTCATAATAGTAATAGTCTGAATGTGTCATCATCAAATGCCAAAAAATCGTTGGGAAGAAATTCTTGCAAGCAAAAACATTGCTGACTAGAAGAATATGTTACACATTCTCTGTGGGATATGCCAGTACTAAAGAATAGTGTTGTGTGTTGTTTGCAATTGCAGAGATACTTGTAATGGCAAGTATGCCAAATAAATTGTCTCAATGCACATGCTTTGAATATTTAGCCAATGTAATACCATAGTGTTTGTTTGTTGAAACCATCATGGTGACATTCAATTCTATGTCTTTTTGTTTGCAGCAAAGCATCCTTGCCACTGGCCACGTACGTTTTGCAAGCAAAAGAGATTGTATGAGCAAGAGGAGCAAAAGTTGGAGAAGAAGCGATAGGTGCAGGTGCAAAAGAAGAACATTGACATCTTCATGGTGGGTGCCATAGACCCTTTGAGCGAGAACTTGCTCTGCCTTCCACATAGGGAAGCTACTCAAATGCTTTCTTCAAAACATCACACATATTTGACAGACATATGATATAAAATTGTACCCCATGATGGAGTGTGCTAACAACATAACGAGCTATAGCTTTGCTCAAGTTATGCCCACGAGCCTTAGTGTTAAGGGGATTACTCAATATGGCTACGTCCCCAGGGTGCAACACCTTCGGTAATTAAACTTTTTAAAGTACTAAGATAATCGGGGGTGTTGTCCCCAAGCTCCTTCTTGAGTATTATAAGTATCTTACACTAGATACAACATTTCTAAGTTACTGTCTTAAGTGTGTAACCTCCCTATCTTCATGCCCCATGTATCCCCCTTCCAAATCTCCATCCATAACGTAACAATGCTCTTCATGTTCAAAAAGGGCAACACCACGTAGTTAAATTACATAGGAGTACTATGTATGATACCTTTGGAGTCCCCTAGGGATGACATTGTGTGCACACCCCCTGGGGTTATAGCATTATCAACTCCCTCAGGATCCAGTGCTACAAGGTGCCAATGTCCCTTAGGCTTGCTAGGTGTTTACCCCTCTCTCTCCTTCTCTGATGAGTCAGGCGTTTCATTGCTGCTCAAGCGTGCGCACTTCCCTCAACTCCTACTTGTGCCTTAGTGTACATTAGACAAACACTAGCTAGTCTAGTTCTGCTGACTCCTTCACACATGACCTTGTTTCTACCATGGCTATGGGCCTAATCCATGGGTCGTTGGAAGAACTAGTTGCACTCATTCTATCCCATGAGGCCATGTTTATGGCATTGACAAAAGGGATACAACAAAATTTACAAATATGTACCAAGGTGGTTCTTGATGTTGTTGTCATTACTACCATGACCACTATGGTAAGGGAGTTTAAATTCCACTATTAACCTTGATATATTGCCATTGATATGGTAACCTTGGAGTCAATTTCTTGGTTGATTTGTCAAACCAATTTATGGAAATGCACCCAACATTGAGATGTTGCAATAGGGAGTGAATTGTTTTTTCTTGGTCAATGGTTACATATTGTTGTTTGTTAACCCTTGGTCAAGCATTCAGTTTTGATTGGTCTCCATTTGATACATCATTTAAATAGTTTTATTATCTATGCAATGAGCTCATCTACTAGATTGCCACCATGTGCCACAATTCGCCTATTTAAGGACAACCAGAGGCAACAAGCCTGATTGTGCCTCAGCGCAGTACCTGGAGGAGTAAATCAGAAAACAAAAGTGGGTGCTACTGGATAGTGACAAAATGGTGGCAATGCATAGATTGTACAATTCACTATTATCATACTTGCAATTGGGATCATTCCTATTATAGGGAGTTGTTAGTTAATGATGAGAATTCAGGAAGGTTTAGGTGGTGTATACCCATTATATTTGAAAATGGGAATGTATTCATTGGGTGTTCATCAGTTCAAAATTAGTTTGATGCATGGAATAGATAATGCATCATAATGATGGAGCGGGCGTTGCAGTGGGCGCCATTTGGCACTGGGGGACATAGTGGTACAATAAGGAGATCCATGCTTGGTTGCTGCTTGTCAGGCACCGCGATATGGAATACCATATGCTAAAGATGTTGAAGAAGCGTGTGGAACACATCAAATACTACATTCTCACAAACTGGAGTGATTCTAGTGCAATGAGCACCCTTGTGGAGGTCTCCACATGTGGCATTCACACGGTTTGTGCAGTAAGGTAAAACATCAAACAATACAATATTCTTCAAATGTCCACCTACACCTATCAGGTGCAGAAAAATAGGACACTTTGAGCTGACCCCAATTGCTGCCCCCATATCTTTAGTATTATAATCAGTTTGCAAGAGGTGAGGAACACAATGACCATGAGCCTAGATGGCATTGACCATTGCTCGTTGGTGCCGACTTGTCACACCTACCCGCAAGTGCTTTGGGGAAACTTATGTTTGGGGACCAGCAATGCAACACTAAAATTGGGAGTCCACTCTATACATATTATTTTGAGGAGGCTGGTACATGAAATGGGAATATAAGACTAAGGATGAAGGGCAATTTAATATCGGCAATTTTAAAATTTATCATGTATTTGTGCATATTTAAAAATGGCAATGCACCATGTAGACTAGGGGGTGCAAGTTGTGAAAGTGTGACTATGGGCACAAAAAGGCAGTAACCAAATGTTTTGTGTCCAAATTGACATTAGTGATAACGAATGGTGATGACACCATTGCGATGTGCTGGCATGGAAGGCAGAGATGAGGAGCACGGTTTCGAAATATAGTGGGGAAGAGCGGTGTCAAAATGAGGCAGATGTGAGTTGAAATACCTCACCTTCGCATTGTGCAGGTAAATTTACTCCAATGCATCAATTCTCATTGTGCAAAGGCCAGAGTAGATGCGCTACATAAAAATGTTTGAAAGACCACATAAAGGGCAGGTAGATGCATGGCAGTGTGGAAAAGTCACACCAAGTATGGCAAGCACGATGGCAATGTTAAATTGGGCTTGCTAGGCATTGCTTATCCATAGGGAAAGGGAACCACATAGATTAGGGGTGCCCTAATAGGACAAATAGTATGCGCAATAACAAAAACGAAAAGGGGGGGTTATGCAAGCTACATAACTATACTTGCAATTGGGAACCATGGTTATTGTGGAGCGTTGGTGGATAGTGGTGAAATGGGAGGGAAGGTTTAGGCAATATAAATTGCGATAGCTATGCTTAAAATGGGGAATGCACTCGTTAGGCATTCACTGGTCCAAAATTGGTATAACAAAAAAGACATTTAGTTAGGAATACGACTTTGGACTTGACGCACTTTATCATGAGAGAAGCAAGAAATTGGCAACCATTGCCATCTACATTTTGCATGAGATGCTAAAATTGCAAAGTCGGCTGAAACACGTCAAGTTTTAGACATTGCCAATGATTCAATCATAAAATTGCATTTTGTTGATGGATTCAATAGGATGTATATTGACAAATATAGCAGTTTGCTATAGTACAAGACTGATTGGAGGCAACAATAGTCAACTTGTACTTTAAGAACGCAATGTGATGCTCTTTGGCATTTGGGAATGGGTGTTTTTACATCAAAATTGATTGCCAAGTCATCTTTTATCAACATTGCTGCACACCATTATTGTTTTCAGAGCAACACTAGATGATGCATAACCAAAGCACCTAATTGTGTTCATTTTAGATTCCTGGAAACCACCTTAATTTTGATGCCATATAGTTTTATATGATTTACCAATGAAATTTTATGCTTGCGCAACAATAAAACATGATGGGCACCACCACCTTCCCACATGTTCCATTATAAGTAAACATGGCTTTGACATTTTTAAGGCCACATCAAAGCTCAAACTAACATTGAAAGGTGCCTGCGCAGAGGCGGGAGTAAAGGTTGGAACATAGCAACACACGTTGACCATATAGCAGGGAATCTTGGAAAATCTACTATTCCACCACCGATGTTGGTTGGACTGTTGGATCATGCTCTTGCACCATTGCTGCATATGGCTCTGCATTGGAAGAATGATTATTTTATTAATATCAATTGAATACTACCTTTCTTGATAGGAATTTGATAGACCCTTTGCCAAACCTCCATTAGATCATGATTAATCTACTCAAGAACAAGTAGAGATTCTATATAGAACCTCTACTGGTTCTTGAGTAGACTAATCATGATCTACAGATTTTATGTATAGAAGCAAGACAATATGTTTGTATTCATGAGCTCTTTCTTTAACCACTTTTTGATAATGTACAACAATCCTTCATGATTATCACTTTTGGCCATGAAATTTACTCTATATGCATAATAATAGCTAATAAACAACTAACGGACTATAAGGCGTTCAATGGGTTTGAGTGAGTCCAACCAAAAAAAATAGAGTGTTAGATGATCTTAGGTGCAAGCGGGCAAAGAATGCATTAAGAGAGTTGGAGGGAGTCACAATGTTACGTTACGCCACTATGTTGGCCCACAGCAGGACCAGTGGGATTTACATCTCCCATTGGTAGAGTTTGCTATAAACAATTCAAAGCAGGGGAGCACAAAGTGTTGTGAATACTTGACCATTGGGAACCTTGGGACACAACATAAAGTTACTGGGTCTTGGTGCATTAGGTGAAGTGGGGTAGTTTGCAGTTTTCTCTCGGTTCCTTAGGGCACTGGGACAGGGGCCATTGGGGGCCTACCAAATTAAAGAGACAATTGAACAATCTGGCATAAATATAGAGTACTGTACTGTTGTAACAACCTGTTCAGGTTCCTTGCCTGTCTCACCCACCTGGGCAGGTCCTGGGCGCGCCCCGCGGCGCCACCCTCTCGGGGGTGCACTGCGGGTGCGTAACAATTGGTTTCGGAGCATAGGCTCT
>CAJHUC010001298.1:0-48923 GCA_905146915.1 Ostreobium quekettii | reverse complement strand
GGGCGCACACTTGGTCGTTCCGCGCAGTGGGCCCAAGGTACGTGGCCCGTGGGAGCCTTGGATGAGGCAGTACAGTGGATAGTTAGCGAGGTGGGGCGCACTGCAGAGAGGGCGCACCCTGAGTGGGCAAAGATTAGTCACAAATGCGAGAAACGGAGTATGAAATGGATTGCAGAGTGGCACATATACGCCACTTTTATACTCCCGTCAGACCAAAAAGCTTCTGTGGCTGCAGGCTATCCCACATGGGACTGAATAAGCCCCAACTCCTCTCCCAGTACCAAAGTATGGGAAGAGGAACATTTTGTATGGCAAAAGATGGCCAGGAATTGGCCAACGTGGTGCTAAATCAAAACTAGCGCCTATGGTGGCGCTAAATCAAAACTAGCACCAACAAAATTAGTAATTTACCAAGTTCACCAAAACAACGACTTCAGGTAGGCAAAAATTTCCAAAAAATTGAGTCAACAGTGCCTAACGGCATTCCGAACCTAGTGCCGGGTTCTAGAACGAAGCCAAGGGAGAGGAGCTGCCAGGTTTGCCCCACAAGTTGGGATTGCCACCACTGGCTCATGCGACATGTCAAGTTGTCATTTCGTATTGCGCAACGGCTGGACATCGCTGCCAGGGAGCAGGGTATGGCGCCTGAGGATCTCCAATACGGGATCATGATACCTCAAACAAGTGAGATCTGAGAGGGAGCTGCAGCGCGATGACTCAACAAGGATCGATTGAGCGTGACAGGGAGTGACTGATTGGACTGTTGGCGTGGGTGAAGGACTGTGGTGGATTGCTGCATGAACGGGATACATGGGAAGGGAATGAAAGGTTCGGGACAGTTCTTTGAAGGCTTTACGTTGGCCATGACTGACAGGTTTGAACCTTGTTATACAACATTACAATGTATTAAATATGGGCTGGAGATCCTGCCCGACAGATCTCCAGGACCCCCAGACTATTGCCAAGTGTGCGGTTTGTCCCCCCCTGTTGCGCATCTGCCGCACCAACGCCCCTTGAAAGGCACCTTGCCGTTTCGGTTGACCCCCTCCCTGAGTTTGTACACCTGGGAGCTGGTCTATTTTGGGGTGCGAGGCCCCTTGGCGTTTCTCTGTTCCTATGCAGACCTATCTTCGGCATCGTGCGCGCATGGAGGTCTGGAGCTGCTCCGTCTCCCTGGGAGTTCACAAATTCGGTCATTGAGGTGTGGAATCATGAGCGCAGGCTCGTCAGAGCGGGTATTTCGGAAGACATGGGGTGGTTGGTGTGCGATTTGCCTGTGCTGGGGAACTTGATGCCGCACACGTCGATTGTTGTGATGGAATTTGTCATGGGTTTATGGTAGAGATGCTCGTGAAATGTGTGAAGGCGTTGGATGCCAGCATGCATGTGCTGCAGCACACCGGCTGGTGAGGCTGTTCGGGTTGACGACAGGCATCACTGGGTCCGTCATAGGCGTCGATCCGGTGAGGCTGGCTCGGATGATTGGACGCGTGGAGTTATTCATTCATGTGTTCGTTTTGTTCCTGATCGCGAACATCACCGCTGTGCCATTTTCTGCGCAGTGGGGCGGTTTCTGCAGTGCGCCATGAAAGTTGGGATACCTCATTGCCTTGTTCTGTAAAAAATCATGATGATGATGATGATGAAAGTTGGGATGTTCCAGGTACAACCGACCAGTCCCTGGCCTCCTACGCCCCTGCACAGTGCGACACAAGGAGGGGGTAGTGCGACACAAGGAGGGGGTCCAAAAAACGATCAGCCACTCAACGTTCTATGTGTCCCTGGCGCTGGGGACGCTTCACAAGAACTCCAGCGACGCGCCGGCGCAGGAGAGGCGCGGATCGGCGGTAGGTGCGGGGCAGATTCGATCGGGGGCGGGATCCAGACGTTCAGTTGCGCCTGCCGATTGAGGCGGCCCTGGACAGCTGGTTCTGCCCAGGACACAGCCAGCGAGCAGCTGTGGCTGTGGAGCGGCCTGGCGCGACTCGCACCCCGGCAGGAAATTGAAGCAGGTGTAAAACCAAGGCGTCGTTCTGCTGAATGGAAGTCGTCGGTCGCACATTACCGTGGCGTGGCCGATGGGAGGGCAGCTCAACGTCCCTCCGAACGCAGCTGCCCGCTTTCACTGACTGATGGCGCTTGCATCAACGCGAACATCCATCGCGTTGCATTGAAATGAGGTCGGCGGTCGCACGCAGCACTGCAGCGCGGTCGATATCCCGCGTAGCGACTCGTGCATCGGGGCCCGCCAGACGCCGCGAGCAGCCCAGAGACCCTTGGGTCGTGGCTGGGGCTGGTCTACCCGCGTCAAAGGCGATTTGCAGGCGGCTTTCGGGTGCAGCGCGAGCACCCAACGGCGCCGCGGGTTGCGGCGAACCTAGCTCCTTTTGAGGCTGGGCTGAGCGTTACTAAGCTGGCTGCTCCACATTTTCTCCCGCACCGTTGCTCTTATTCGCAGCTTTCCAAAAAAGGGGGCATCGTTACGTTACCATGCAAAGTTTTAAAACACCACGGTATTGGAGACCTGGATCTTTATTTCTGGTTGATGGGCTCCGCATCCCGCCAGACACACGCTTGGAAGAATCAATCACGCTTTGTCGCATTGCTAACTATTCAGTAGTCACAATGTAACCTGGGCTGGGAAAACATCAACCAGTTTACACAAAATCCAGTAATCAATGCAGCACAATTCAGAATCCTGTCCTTTCCCACCAAACAGTGAAAGCAACTAATGTATCCATTGCTACAAGAATTGCAGTGTTCATATTCATCGGATCTACCAACTTTTCCACCTGTGCGATTTCCAACTCTGGCCACTTAGTCATTCCATTTGCAGGGATGCAATGAACCACAGGAAGTTTCACGTTAGGTACAGCCAGTCGTAACGATAATGTGCATCGATATGCATTTTCCGATATTAGAAAATGCAAAATATCGCCAGTGGGTGCGTAGTACGCTGCTCGCCTTGCCTGAAGAACGTTTTCAAAGTGTACAAGATTGCACCAAAGGGGAACTCTTGAAGGAAAGGCCGTTGATGCAATTCAAACGGCCCCCTTTGGAGCGCACACGGGAAGCGCGAATCCACGATCGCCGATGCTTCAACGGGTTGGCGCACGGCCAGACGCAAGGCCACGCCACATACAAAACGCCCAGGGCTTACATATTTGTTCACCCTTCCCACAACGAAGAGCCTTGCCGATGGCGGCAACGACCCCCGCAACTGAACCGTTCGAATCTTCTTGCACCCACAGAACTTTCCTTTTCACGTGACAGGGACCATCATCCATCACCAACCAGCTATACCGCGCTTCAGAGATGACCACTCATTGCCACAATACAACCCACTCTATAACACATATACTAAAGGTGCCCATACACTCAATGGCCACGTAGAAATATTTCAGCTGCGAGCGCGACCTCAACATAACATTCATCTCTGAAACGGATGGCATCTCCCACAACAATCAAATTGATGCTCACAAAAATCCCATCACATGAGAAATAACTATGTGAGTCTAAAACCCATTTTTCTTTTCTTTGTATAAAGTCAGAATGCCTTGCATATAAACAACATTCTTCAAGTGCATACAAGTCGCACACCATAATGCATAAGTGATCCACCCAGTGAAACGGTGGTCATTATGCGGTGTTGCGAACATGGGCTCTCCAACGTTTCCATTTGCGAGACACTCCGAATTTTGGTGGGCCCATAGTCTCCTCTAACACGAAGACCCCAATAAATAGCCAACATCAACCATTTGCCATAATCAGCTCACCACCTAAAATATCATGGCACACCACAACATGATCACGAAACACCTCTTGTTACCACTACCGCTGCTATCACCCAACACCTCCCCCATTAACGCCGAATCGACAGTGGGCCCATACCCACCGTCGCATGCAATGGACTTGGTAGACTTTCTCTCCAATGAGCTAGTACCCTATTTCTGAATAAGCATAACACCAAAGGATAGGCTGGCTGGGCAACTCACCAGCACAACCTCATGCTGGGGAAAGAAACATCCCAACATGTTCCTCAGGCATGTTAAAATAGATTCCCTCAATGGCTGGAAAGAAACATCAACACATGGATTGAAATCTAGAAAACCACCAAATATGAACTCTATTGTCGGAAAGAGGCATCAGCATATAGAGGAAAGTCTCAATGAGTGGCAAACCAACAAGCATTCATCATCACAATAACTATGGTACTAACCAAGCCACTTTCAAGTTTCTTCGCAATCAATTGTGCCATCGGAATCCCCAAGCAATCGGTTGTCCCATCATGATACATTCAGAAATCAAAATTCCTTGGGTCCCCTTGCGCGCTTTCACCAGCCTCGGGAGCCATCGAATCCGTCACCTCTGCATCCCCGTACGCAAGCGCAGCTCCAGTAGTTGTACCTCCACCTCAGGCGGCCCGACCTCCGGTAAATGATGGGCCCAATCAATGGGCGAGAACTCCGAGCCACGGCCCCTGTGGCCACCCGCCGCCTTGGCCCCCCTCAAGCTCCCGGCACTGCCCTTGCTCGAAGCGCCGGCCATAGCCATGTCTTGGGAGGCTCGTGTAGAGCTCTGAGCCATGCTGCAAACTTCCTTGGCCGGCCACCCGTTGCGCAATCCTTCGCCAAAGTCCGCACCCCACCGAAACACCACCTCACCGCAAAATGTAGAGCCGCGCCGACCCGCGGATCCACACTTGCTGTTGCTCCAAAACGCTTGCAAAGGGCTCCCCACTGCTCACAAGAGTCTGGCCGCCCGTTTGCCACTGTTGCGCACCACTGAAAAGTCGCTTGCAAGCCGCCGATGTGGTCAAAATCTGGGATTCTCACTTGCGCCGATTCGCCGATGGCCGCCGAACGACGGGTCAATCACCGTCCAAACAGCCTCGAGCTGCCCTAAAGACCTTGCTGTGCTGTCCGCCACCGCCTCCAATCCCTCAAACGTGCTTCGCCAATCGTCCATCTCGCTCAATTGCAAAATCTGCAACTCTACCCGTCCAACACTCTGGCCGATTCCTGACCGAATTCCAAGTCGATCAACGTGCAAACTGCCCCAAACAGCTCTTGGGGACTTTTCTGCACTTTGTCCACGGTCGCCTTGCCCCAGAACCTGCCTCGGCTCCGAAACCATATTGTTTTGGCCTGGTCATTATGGACAATGACTGTTGCGGCCCCGTCGGCAGCCGCTGGTTTCCGGAGGCGTTGGGGTCGCCCTGCCCTGCAGCTCGGCTGTTGGAGGTCAGCCGGCCCTCTCCACCTTGGACGGTGGGCGTATCCGGGGCAGTCGCTCCTGTGGTTGCGCGGTGGGCCCAATGCTCGACGGGGATCGATCCCCGGGGCCTGCTGTCGGCGAGAGGTGGCAGCGCAGCGGTGTGGTGGTTCGCTGGCTCGCGGGAGGCCAGAGAGTGGGCCAAAGATGTTACACGGATTCACAGCATGCGCGCGCACATATCGCATGCGCGATGCCCGATCGCGGGTCCATCGCTGTCACATCAAGACAAGACAACTCATGTGCGCGTCCAGGCACTCAGTCACCATCCACCGTTCACCTACGATCGACCCATTGTCCTCTAATTCCAAGCGTCTAACACCCGACCCCCTGGCTCTAAGTACTACGACTTCAGGAGGCCATATCTTCGTCAATTCTTAACGGATTTGGGCGTTTAAAAGCGCATTGGAACCATGAAGCTCTTAATAACGTCCCCAAAAGGTCGATTTAGCCAATTACGTAATTACCACTCCAGAAAACCTCAATAACTGCCTGACCCCAAGTAGCCACGTCACATTACTCCCCCCTTGGGGTAGCTTTCGCCCCCGAAAGCACACTATCCCATACTAGTGTCTTCCTCGGGCTTGTCCCTCTTGATCATCTTCTAGAGCTCCCTGGCGTAGGTGAAATTTCTGCCGGTATCCAGGAGGCATCATCAATACTCCACCCTATCCATAACACCAAAAATTCCTTGTGCCTCCTGCCACTGGGTCCTGCCCACCTCCATCGCAGCAGCTTCTCAACTTCGTACGGTTCATCGGCTTCTGGCTCGATCTCGATGTCATCTACCTCCTGTGGGGTAGACCATCTGGACGATCTGAATGGTCGTAGCAAAATGGTGTGAAAGACATTATGAATCCTCCACCCTTCTGGTAGCTTCAATTCGTAGGCCACTGATCCCACCTGACGGACCACAGCAAATGGTCCTACGAACCGTCGCTTCAGTTTGCGAACAGGTGCATTCTTCAACTGTAGATGCTCTGTACTGAGTAGCACCTGTTCCCCACTATGAAACCTCTGCTCTCTGCGCCGCTGATCGGCCTGACGTTTCTGCCTTTGCTGAGCCTGATGAACTGATTGCATCGCCCTTCTGAATGTTTTCTTCATCCTGCTGACAAAGACGTTGACACCTTCAATGTTGGTCTGGTCTACATCCTTGATCAAATCCAACGGGGTCACTGGCTCAAAGCCATAGTTCAGATAAAAGGGTGTGTACCCCGTGGATGGCGATGCGCTGCTGTTGATCACGAATTCCACCATGGGCAAGTATCTCTCCCAATGAGTGACTTCCTGACTGCCATGGATCGTACACCTGAGTACTTGTTCCACCACCCTGTTGGCTGCCTCTGTCTGTCCATCTGTCTGGGGGTGGTGAGCGCTGGACATCCTCAGCTTGCTGCCCAAAATCTTCCAGAATTCTTGCCAAAACTTCGACACAAATCTGGGATCTCGGTCACTGACGATCGATCTGAGGATCCCGTGAAGTCGTCCAATCTGTTCCCAGTAAACACGAGCTGTCTCAGCAGCAGTGATGGTCTGCTAGACTGGTACTAAGTGTACCATCTTTGTAGCTCGGTCTACAACCGTGAGAATCCCATCGTTTTTCCTTTCACTGACCGGTAGACCCATGCTGAAGTCGAGGCTGACATCACTCCATTTTTCCTCTGGAAGTTGCAAAGGCTGAAGGAGTCCTGCTGGCAACTTGTGGACACTCTTCTCTGACTGGCAGACCTCACATCCCAACACAAAGTCTCTTACATCCACTGTGTGATCTGGCCAGTAGAAATTCTGCTGTAGTTTCTTGAGTGTCTTGTGGTAACCAAGATGTCCCGCATATGGTACGGTATGTATCTCTGCCATAATCTTCTTGCGGGCGTCCTCCACATCTGGTACCACCAATCTCCAAGGTTGCCGGTCCTCGGTGTTGTCCTTCAACTTGATTTCAATGAATCCATGGTTCAATCGGTAATCACGATTCCCGATCCTGGTGACTCGTCCTTGGGCAGATTCCAACTGACTCAAAACTTCTGCCCATCTGTTGTCTTGCTTGTAGCCCTCTTTTATAGAGTTCCTCAAGTCTTCTTCCAGAGTAATCCTGGTGCTGGTCACCAATAAAGAATGTAAAGAATTTTGCTCCCCACTTGCAGCCACCACTGCACCCTCAGGACTGGACTTTTTAAATATTTCGTCCAGTTTCTTCTGAATATCGTTTTCCCCACTGTCACTCTCATGAAGGCGAAGACGCTGGACCAATGACTCCTCTTCTGCGCGTACATCTGCCATGCATCTCAACTCCTGAATACTCCTGCGCGTCAGAAAATCTGCAGGGTTGTCCTTTCCTGGTATGTGGACAATATCACAATCGTAGCCCTGCAGAACCTGCACCCATTTCCATACCCTTCTGTTTACTGCAGGCTGGTTGGGCAGGTTTTTCAATGAGTCATGGTCTGTCTGGATGACGAAGTGGCGGCTGGCCAAGTAGTGCCGCCATTTCCCAACAGCCCAAGTGATGCCCAGCAATTCTCATTCATATGCGCTGTACCGGGTCTCGGCCGGGTTGAGCTTTCTACTCTCATAGCAAACGGGTTGCAGCCCGTTGCCAAAGTCCTGCTATAGTATACCACCCACTGAAACGCCTGATGCATCTGTGGTAACCACAAACTCCCGGTCGAAGTCCGGTAACTGCAGAACTGGTGCAGTCACCATGGCTGTCTTCAAACGATTAAATGATTTTTCTGCTTCGTCACTCCAAACAAAGGTCCTGTCCTTCTTCGTCAAGTCCGTCATGGGCGCTGCCAGTTTGCTGAACCACCGTATGAACTTGCGATAAAAACTGCACAGCCCCAAGAATGAACGGACATCGGTGACATTTTCTGGTGTCGGCCAATTCAAAATTGCTTGAACCTTTGATAGTGAAGGCTTGATCCCCTCAGCCCCCACATCAAAGCCCAAGTACTCCACCTCGGTTCTGAAGAAGTCACACTTCTTTAATCTCCCAAACAACTTCTCCGACCGTAGGCGGGTCAGAACTTCCCTGATGTGCTGTATGTGTTCCTCCTTTGTCCGGCTGTAGATCAAAATATCATCAAGGAACACTAGCACGAACTGGTCCAAGCCTTCCCTCAAAATTGTATTCATGATCCTCTGGAAGGTCGCTGGTGCGTTGCACAACCCGAATGGCATGACAAGATATTCAAAACTACCATATCGACTCACGAAAGTTGTCTTGTGTACATCTGATTCTCTCACTCGGATCTGATGGTAACCTGAGGAGAGATCAATCTTCGTGAAGTATTTAGCCCCATGCAGTCGATCCAACAATTCCTCCACTTTTGGCGGTGGGTACCAATTCTTGACGGTTATTTTGTTTAAAGCCCTGTAGTCGATGCACATCCTCCACTTGCCATCCTTTTTGGGTATAAAAAGGATGGGTGCACCATATGGGCTAGAACTCGGTCTGATCCACCCCTGTTCCAACAATGTGTCGATCTGCCGCCGCAGTTCATCCAACTCAGCCGTACTCAGCCTATATGGGCTTTTGTGCGGCGGTGCCTCTCCTGGCAGCGTGTCAATCTCATGATCGACAATCCTCTTTGGTGGTGGACCGTAAGGCAGCTTGTCTGGGAACACGTCCTTGAACTCCTCAAGTGTTTGCTGCAACTGTTCTCGGACAGCCTCATCTGCCTCACTGACCTTTTTCTGAATAACCTCCTCAATCGGTACCTCTTCCGTCACTGGGCCTGTTTCCTTCGATAATCTCCGCCTTTCGCCCTCAGTCATGCCTTTGGCTGCACCAGCCTTGGACTTTGGTCTTTTGCTATCTTTACTTGGGAAGTCTGTGGCCTTCAGGACGCACAAGTACATGGGCTGGTCGGTTTTGTTTGCTCTCTTGGCTGCCTGTCTCATCGAGATGAAGTCTAACTTTTTCCTGACAGGCTGCCTGACACATCGCCCAGCCACTTTCTTTGCCCTTGTAGTCCTGCACCTTGGGGAACCCTGAGGTCTGTGAGGGTCCTCTGGAGAAAAATTTTGTGGGGCTGTACTCCCCCCCTGGGGAACATCGGCCGTCCCCGGCGATGACACTTTACTCAGCACGGACTGCTGAGTGGCCCACTGCTTCGCTGAAGAATCATATTCCCAAAATTTTGGCGAACAGAATGCAACCAACTTGCTCCCCAAGTCTGTAGTAGGAGTCACTGATCCCCTCTTGAGGTCTCTGAAATAGTGCTGGAGACCGTTCAATCCCCTGTCGACAATCTGGCAATGCTTACCAGATGTTTCACGGATACCCTTGATAGGCTCCAGCTGTGAGCCGTTTCTAAGGTACACCGTGTTTGACCGCCAATCCACCAGTGGGTTCATGATATCCAGCCAATCTTTGCCCAAAATCAGCTGAACCCCTTCCATCATCGGTACTGCAGTCAATGATAATCGACAAGGTACACTCCCGATGCATACCAACACCCATGGGGCTATTCCGGTGGAAACTATGGTTTCCCCGTTTGCCAACTCCAAGGCAGAATATGCTCCCACAAACTGTAAAGCTGGTCGGCAATGAAGCCGGTCACTGATGAAAGACCTGCTCGCTCCACTGTCAATCAACGCAGAGACACTTGTCCCGTTTACCACGGCGTTCAACACCAGCAGCACGTGGTCCTGAACTCCAGTGCCTGGGGCTAGCTGTCCCACAGCATCAGCACCTGGAGCGGTTTCCAACCTCTGAACTGACACCTTAGTGGTCTCTCCCTGCTGGGCTTGAGACATTAAAGTTGTCTCCCTGGTGTCATCAACCGAAACCTTTTTCTGCTCAGCTCGCTGTGCGCGTCGGTACCGACGTCTTTCCAGCCGCTTTCTCCACTGCCACTTTCTCCTCTGACGTCTTCTCTGGGCGATGCTGAGTTTTCTGTTTTCAAAGATACAGGTTCTCTGGATAACCTATTCCTGTTGCCCCCGATGAACTCCTGACTGGCCAGAGTGGGGGCCAGTCAGTTTCCCTGCCCCTGATGCAGAGAAGCATCGGTTCCATGCCCGGCTGCATGTTGTGCAGCCACCTGGTCCTGCTGACCAGCCATCCCCTGATCGTCATGGGCAGCTACAGCTGCTACCCGGGGCTTCCTCTGGTTGCCTCTGCCCCGTCCCCTCTGTCCAGATCCGCCAGGCTGCTGTGGTACAGGCTGGCGTACCACAACTGGAGCCTGTGGAGGGACGGGTGGCTTTCCAGCCTGCCCCCTTCCGCGATTACCCCCTTGTTGCACATTTTTATTTTGAGCCTGATAGTACACAACGTTTGGAGTTGGTGTCGATCCTTGTCCACTTTGCTGTCCTGGCTGCCTGCCTTGGCCTCGCCCATGGCCCTTCTGTCCACTGCTGCCCTCAGCACGTCCACTTGATCCTGGGCGTCTCGACATCTGGGCAGCCAATGCAGCGTCCCTGGCCAGCTGGAAAGCCTGGCTCAGCCTCTTAGGCTTTCCCTGTGAGACAAGTACCGCCTGGTCCTGGGGAAGGCCCCAGATGAATATCTTCAACACCCATGATTCATCGTAGGTGTCCACCTTATCCAACTCAGCCTCGAACCTACAGATGAAATCATGTGTGGACTCCTCTTTCCTCTGCTTGATGTTCATCAATGCAGCCATTGCAGAATCAGCCTTGTTTGTGTTTTGGAAATGGCTGATCAGCTGCTCTCCAAAGGTCTGCATGTCTTTGGGGTCCTCCCACGCCTTCAGCTTTCTCTGCCACCAGGTCTGTGCAGTTCCCTGGAGCAGAGTGGAAGCATATGCAACTTGCTTCCCAGGCGATCCTCCGACCAGACGAAAGAAATTTGACACCTGACCCAGCCACACCTCCGGGTCTTCAGATGTCCTGCCCGAAAAGGTTGGAGGGTCTTTTGGTTTTATTTGGACATCAAAAATCCCAGCCCCCTTGCGAGTGCGCCTCCCCGATGACTCGCTCGATGATGTCATGTCAGAACTGGGCGAACGTGCATGCCGGGACCTGTGTGATCTGGACCTCTGTCGTCCTGGACGGGCAGCATGGCTGGTCTGTGCAGGTGGCATCGTCTGATTGCCAGCATCAGCAACAATCTCCACCTCCTGCTGCAAATGCGGAGGTCTGCTGTATGTAACTGCTGCTGGTGGCTCTGGGGGTCCAGGCAGAGTTTGCTGGTGGGGCTGAGAATCTTTTTGCGACCGCTCTATGGCCATGTCCGCGGACAACTGATCGATCCTGGACAGAGCGTCATGAAGCTGTCGAGTAAGCCGCTTGACAGTCGCATCCTGTTCCCTCCTCAGCCTTTGTTCAGTATCCAAATTCCTCTGCCTCTCGTGTGCCAATGCATTCTCCAGCTCTGAAAGGCGCTCAGCATTACTGGAGACATTTCGATGCATTGACGACATAGCGGTCTCAGTCCGCCCAAACGCCTCCCTGGTCTGACCCTCCAAATGTGAAACTGCCCTCTGAGATGTCTGGGCAGTATGTTGCACTGCTGATGCCGTCTGATCAGCCAGCACATTCATGGCATGTGCTGTCTGGGCGGCAGTCCCTGCAATCGCCTGTGCAGCTCGCTGCTCCAAGTTTTGCATCCCCTGTGCAGCTTCGGTCCTGGAGACCAGGGCACCCTCTGGGTTTCCCAACACCACTGCCCCCGGCTCTGTCCCGGCAATCAGAATCCTCTGTTGCCGCGCCTCATATGACGCAGCAATAACTCCTACACGTCCAGCTCCGGCGACTGTCTCCACTGTCCCGTCAATCTCCTCCACACCATCATGGCTCTGCAGCTCCATCATATCACGATCTGCCATGATCCCACCCACGACACTGATCCGATGATCAACTGTACTGAAACGAAGTCAATCGGGTAGACCTGATCTTGGGCTACTGAAAGTCCACTGAATCCTACCCCCAAGTAGCCAAGCAGCCTTTACCTCCCAACTCAAGTTATCCTGCTTCTACTGGTTTTAGTTAATCACTTTCACACACAGTTACCCCCAGTACTCTGCAGGGTGACCTCTCGGTCCACCTGGTAACTTTCCAGAGGGTGCGTCTGTGGCTACTAATGAAAACTTAGTCCCAGCTTCAGCCGAACAACCTAAGAAGGTGTCCCTTGCCTGGGACGAGACCGCTGTAGGAGGTCTGGGTTGGCCTATGGCACCCCCAACCTGTCTAATATTTGAAGACTCAGCCACCCAAGGTTCCGAAGGGGTGACTGGCCTGTCTACCTTAGGTGGGCAATGGCCTCACCCTCTGACCGGTTCCAGGGGAGATGCTGCCTCTAGGCAGTAGCACTCTGGACTCAATAGGGCCTGCCTATTGCCGTGCTCAATCTCCTCCCCCTTCCCCTAATCAGGCCCCCAATCTTGGTGCAGAGCGGTCAGGTGGTGACCCGCCTGCGGTACCTGCAAAATAAGGTGAAGCAACAGATGTCCCCTACTTCTTGAGCGGGACCTACACCCCTATTCTACAGTGGGTGGCACCTGAGGTTGACTGACTCTTCCAACTGATGGGTGCTGGTCCTCACGAATTCGGCCGCGGGTAGAGCGCTTGGCGCAGCTCGAATTCCAGCGCTGAATCCACAATGCAACTGCTTGAGATGCGCTGATTCGGCGATCGCCCGCCTTCTGCCCACGCCAAACTCAATCGCCCAATGGTAATGCTCTTCCTTGGCTCTTCAATGCACACCGCAGCTCACAGCACGGCGATTCAGCCGTTGGTTGTGGCTGGCCACCGCTGCGGGTGCTGGAGGCTTCTCGAATCGCAGCCTTGGAGGCTGCAGGTCACTCTTCGGATGCTGCGCCCGTCGCTCAGCTTCTGGCTCCGGGTTGTCAGCTCCAAAACCAATTTGTTGCGGCCCTGAAGGGCGCCGCTGGTTTCCGAAGCTCGTGGGGTCGCCACGCCCTGCAGCTTGGCTGTTGGAGGTCAGCCAGCCCTCTCCACCGAATTCGGTGGGCTGAAGCGGGGCGCTCATTCCCTCGGATGCGTGGTGGGCCCAGAACGATGGGGATCGTCCCCCGGGGCCTGCTGTATGCGGCGGGTGGTGGCGCAGCCAGTCGGTGGCTCACTGGTCGCGGAGAGACTAAGCAGTGGGCCAGAACGGTGTTACACGATTCACAGCATGCGCGCGCACAAATCCGCATGCGCGATGCCCGATCGCGGGTCCATCGCTGTCACATCAAGACAAGACAAGTCAGGTGCACGTCCAGGCACATCGTCACCGTCCACCGTTCACCTACGATCGACCTAATGTCCTCTAATTCCAAGCATCTAACACCCGACCCCCTGGCCCTAAGTACTGTGACTTCAGAAGGCCATATCTTCGTCAATTCTTAACAGAATCGGGCGTTTAAAAGCTCGTTGGAACCAGGAAGCTCTTAATAACACTCACAAAAGTCGATTTGGCCAATTACGTAATCCTACTCCAGAAAATGTCAAATAACTGCCTTACCCCAAGTAGCCACGTCACACCCATCGTTCTGGGCCCACCGCACATCCGAGGGAACGAGCGCCCCGCTTCCGCCCACCGAAATCGGTGGAGAGGGCTGGCTGACCTCCAACAGCCAAGCCGCAGGGCGTGGTGACCCCACAAGCTTCGGAAACCAGCGGCGCCCTTCAGGGCCGCAACATCCACAGTTTCCACGCCAGGGCAGCTAGTGTAAAGCCCATCCACCAATTGCAGTTAGCGATTGGACACATTTCTCATAGAAATTCTCTTCTATCTATATGATACCCTAGGTTCATCCACCATTCCAACATAGTACGTCGAAGTTCAACAGTTCAACATACATGAAAACAGGCAACGAATAGTACGAGTCGTGATTTGTTATCTTCCATCTCTGCCTATCGCACCCTCGTTGCGGCGGTACTCCAGAAGTTTCCACGCCAGGGCAACGATTGTAAAGTCTATCCACCAATCGCAGTAGTTGTTGGGACGCATTTCTTGAATAAAATCTTCTTCTATCTATATGATACCCAAAGTTCATCCACCACTCCAACATAGTGTGTTCAAGGTGTGCACTTGAACACAGGACAACAGAATATTACAAGTCATGATATCTTATCTTCTATCTCTATGGTACCGCACCCTCGCTGCAGCAGTACTCCATAGTTTCCACGCCGGGGCAACGAGGGTGGTCACTGGTGGTGATCCAAACTTTGAAGACGATCCGATTGTGCGCCACAATTAGACCAGCTTCGAAAATGAAAGCGTTCACTACTGGCGCTGGAGGCCTGCAACACAACCAAAAATACTCAGTACTTCTCAGTCTGTGAACTTCATAAGGGCTCTATGGCATATATGCACAGTTAGTTGGCATCACAATAAAACCAAACTTGGAAAATGAGCATTCACTGCTGGCGTTGGAAACCTGCAACACAACCAAAGGTATTCAGTTCTTTCCTTCCTTTCAACTCCATATTTCACATAAGGGCACTTTGGTATATATGCACAGCCAGTTGTACTCACCCACTCATTTGTGTTGCTAATGCTCGATGTGCAAGCCTGGTCACTGTAACGATTGGACACCGTACTGTACATTGACGGGTTGTTAAATGACTTAGATGATTTAGATGATTTCATATGAGTCTAGAAATGTGTTAATCATGATCGCCACGTTCATCTTGTTAAATAGGCCAATTTTCGGTATAATGAGGTCATTAAGGCAATTTAGGCCATTTAACCCATTTCTGGCCATTTGGGGCATTATTCCTTGATGGAACCGGTGTGATGATGAACATTATAGCCTATGATGATGTAGTGCACGGTCATGGGCGGATGGGAGCCGCCAGGAAGTGGTGGAGTACACTCCAAGAGATTATGGGATTGATCCGGCAGTACGGGCACCTGTCAGGTACCGGCATTACATTGGATCACAGGTACAAGCGCCCCTATGGCCATGGTACCTTGGAGGGACGTGGTATAGCTTGGGGAAGCCGCCTGGCATTACTAGGGATACGCCAAGGGGCCAAGGGACCATGTGAGTGGCTCTCCAAGGGCCGAGGTGGCATTACCGGAGGCCGAGGTTGGCATTACAGGAGGCCGAGGGTGTCATGACGAGAGGGGGAGCGCGCCACCTATAAAAGTGGGCACCCCATAGGCCATTTGTCTCAGTTCGCCAGTGCACTCGACCTTGTCTGGACCAGGGGGCCCACCACCATTGTAATACATTGACCGAAGCTCCGCCGATTGTCTTATTTGGTCGCCATTATTCTGGGGGATTCTACAGTGGTTTCGGAGCCGAGCGACCAAGAGCATTGAAGGGGCAATCTATCCATCACCATGGGGCACCATGATGGTCAACCAGTCATGATGGGGGAGGAGGAAACTCGTCAGGCAGAGGAGCATTACCAGAAGTTGATGCAGGAGGTCAACCAAACCCGCGAACGGAATCAACAACTGGAGCGGGAGATAGCCATACTGCATGAGGAGAGGCAGGCTGCCGAGTATCGAGGTGACCGTCGATCTTGTGCTGTAGCTCGGGATATGGCCGAGTTGACTGCCGAATTGATTTCCGGTCGTGGAGTGGCACCAATGGGCGTGAAAATGGAGAAGCCTGAGACCTATGACGGTGCCAAGCATCGTGATGTTGACACATGGTTGTTCCAAGTGGAGGAGCACATGTCGTTGACTAGAATACCTTTCGCCTCTCGTGTTGGATATGCTGCATCGCTGTTGAGGGGTCATGCTGCCATGTGGTAGCGTGAGTTGTGCGAAAGTGGCAATCGAGTGAACGATTGGGACGAGTTCAAGATGGATCCGCGTTGACAATTCCGAATGGACAATCTGATTTGCCGGGCAAGGGATGAGTTGTATGCCCTCTGGCAAAGGGAGAAAGAGCCTGTGTCGGACTTTCTGCATAAGTTCCAGCAAGTGTGTATTCGGATCGACGATCTCTCGGAGGCAGAAAAACTGGACAAGTTCCTTCGGGCTTTGAACACGAATGTCCGGATGCAAGTGGAGTTGAAAGAGCCAACAACGTTTGAAGAAGCTGCAAGATATGCCGACCGAGCCGACAATGTGCTTACTCGAGTCTCTGGCCAAGGCACGGGTGGAAAGCCAAGTTGGTTCAAGGGCAATTCGTCGCAGGGTGGATCTAACACTGCTGGCATGCGCAACTTTCAACCGAAGACGTCTGGAGGACCTGAGCCGATGGAAATTGGGACAAGGTACATCCAGAGGAAGCCTTTGACTCCAGAAGAGAAGAAGTACCTTCGAGACAACAAGGGGTGTTACTTCTGCCGCAAGGTCAATGTAGGACACTGGAGCAGGGACTGTCCCATGAAGAAGAACAAGTCTGGAGGAAGGCAGGGAAACTTCAGCGGTCGTTGAATATCGGGGACAACGACCGGATAACACCCGACTCAATGAAAGGGCCAGATGACAAGGATAGCCAAGTGATGGTGGCGGAAGGGACCGAGATTTCGTCACCGGCTACTCTTGAAGACGCTGGACCCGCAGAAGTGTCAGAGCCAGTGATTGAGTATGGGTCTATCGCTCGGATGGTTGAGAAAGCTGGATCTGACCAAGCAAAAAGCATGCTACGTTTTGAAGCCCCGCGGGTGGACGCCATTCCTAGAAGGGAGATGGTATATGAGGTTGCCGCTGCAACTCATGATTGGGTTGGTGTCTCTGATCAAGATACCAATAAACCGGGATGTGTTGAGTCCAGATATGCAAGTCTTCCGGTAGACACACATCAATTTGGAAGTGTTGAGTCCGGAGAAGCGAGTCTTCCGGTAGACACACTTCAACCAGTCTGCCCTCAAGAATCCACCACTGCAAAGGATGTACCTGGTGATGGCAAAACCTGTGAGATGGAATGCTACGTTGGGAAGTTAGTGGATAAGGCAGAATCAGGTGTGTTAATGTCAGTGACACAACTATTGTGTATTTCGGGAGAAGTTAATGGTGTCCCTGTCAAATTTCTGGTGGACAGTGGAGCTAGTGGAAACTTTATCAGTGAGCATCTTGTGAGCAAGCATGACTTGATAACAGTGAGAAATCATGAAAAGATGCAAGTGCATTTGGCGGATGGATCAATGAGAGCATCCAATCGCATTGTGAAAGATGCACAAGTGAGCTATGAGGAGCATGCCGAGTTCTTGGATTTCCATGTGATGAAACTTCCCAAGTACGATGCCATCTTGGGGAAGTCATGGTTGGATAAATGGAATCCGAGCATAGATTGGAGAGCCGGCACCATAAGCATTCGAGTGGGGAAGAAGACGGTCGTTTTGAAGAGCGACTACCCTACAAAGGAGAGTGCCAAGCTTTCAAGTATCTTCGGGAAACGGGCGATGAGTATGCAAGTCTCAGCCTAGAAGATGAAGCGACTTGCTTGACACGAAAATGTGTATGTGGCCATTGTGAGGCCAATTGATGAATACAAGACGGAAAACCAAGAGTACAAGGAAGTGAACGCAATCGTGGAGTTGGATGATGCCAAGATCGATACACCATTTCCAAGAGAAGTCAAGGAGATACTGGTGGAATATGCGGATGTTTTTCCGGCGGAGCTACCTCCAGGTCTACCACCGAAGCGTGCCGTGGACCATCGCATTGAATTACTCCCCGGGATAGAGCCACCTCATCGAGCACCCTATTGGATGTCGACTCAAGCATTGGACGAGTTGAAGACTCAATTGAAGGAGTTGACAGAGCATGGGTATATTCAGCCCTCAGTTTCACCTTTTGGAGCTCCCGTCCTCTTTGTTCCAAAAAAGGACGGCAGTGTCCGAATGTGTGTGGACTACCGGGCCTTGAACAAGGCAACAATTCGGAACCGCTACCCATTGCCCCGCATCGAAGAACTTCTGGACCGCTTGGGTGAGGCAAGTTTCTTCACAAAGATCGACTTGAGGAGTGGCTACCACCAGATCCGTGTTCATCCAGAAGACGTGCCGAAGACAGCCTTCAGAACAAGATATGGGCACTTCGAATTTCTTGTGCTACCTTTTGGCTTGACAAATGCTCCGGCTACGTTCATGCACTTGATGCATAGCATTTTCAGGGAGCATCTCGACACCTTTGTCATCATCTTCTTGGATGACATCTTGGTGTACAGCCGATCGTTGGAGGAGCACAAGGTGCACGTCAAGAAGGCATTGGAAATTTTGAGAAAACACAAGCTCTACGCAAAGATGACCAAGTGTTCATTCTTCCAGCAAGAAGTTGAATATTTGGGTCATATTGTTGGCATCGATGGAGTGAAGCCAGATCCTGCGAAGATCAAGGCTATCAAGGAGTGGAAGCAGCCAGAGAACTTGAAGGAGCTGCGAAGTTTCCTTGGGCTGGCGGGATACTACAGAAGATTCATCCAAGACTTCGCAAAGATTGCAACGCCTTTGACAAACTTGACAAGGAAGAAGACTCCCTACAAATGGACTTCAAGTGAGGATGCAGCCTTCCAAGAGTTGAAGACCAAGCTGACCGAGGCACCTGTATTGAAGACTGCTGATCCTGACCGAGATTACGTTGTGACCTGTGATGGGAGTGACACGGCAGTGGGAGCTGTGTTGAGTCAAGTTCATGACTCCGGTGATCATCCTGTGGCATTCGAGAGCCGGAAGATGAATTCAGCAGAGGCGAACTACCCTACTCATGAACGGGAACTCTTGGCGGTGATTCATGCATTGAGGACTTGGAGACACTACCTAGAAGGCAAGAAGTTCAAGGTCATCACGGACCACTACTCCTTGAAGTACATCGTGATGCAACCGAACCTGTCGAAGCGACAAGCAAGATGGCTGGACTTTTTGGCCGAGTTCAACTATGAGGTGATTCATAAGCCAGGAAAGTCGAACGTGGTTGCCGACGCCTTGTCCAGGCTATACATGATTGAATGCTTGTCGATTTCTGAAGTAGAATTGGATTCGAAATTGCTGCGGAAGTTGGAGGAAGAGTATGCTCGCGATGAAGAGAACAAAGCAATTTTCGAACATCCAGATCGCCACCCAAATTTTAAGGTGCTGAATCAGCGCATCTATTGGGTTGATGATGGGCGATTGCGATTGTATGTGCCAAGTGGGACCTTGAGAAGTGCAGTGATAACTGAATTGCATGATGCACATTGTTCGGGTCACTTGGGTATTAAGAGAACAACTGACCTGGTGAAACAGGATTTCTATTGGCCTTTAGAGGTGGCCACTTGGATCCGTTA
Source organism: Ostreobium quekettii (assembly GCA_905146915.1). Classification (NCBI taxonomy): domain Eukaryota; kingdom Viridiplantae; phylum Chlorophyta; class Ulvophyceae; order Bryopsidales; family Ostreobiaceae; genus Ostreobium; species Ostreobium quekettii. Next base: position 29,499 of record CAJHUC010001298.1, on the reverse strand, counting down.
ATAGCGGACGAGGGCGCCCTCCGTTAAATATCCATTAATTTAGCGGACCCCGCTCTCTCTGTTGCTGACGTGGCATAGATGGCAGCGGACGGCAGGCGCCAATCAGCGGACTCTGCGGATTCCGCCTGGGTGTTAACGGATATTCTCCAACGGACCGGAGGCCGCCTACCCCATCCGCTAATCTAGCGGATGACAGCGGATGTGTGTACCGAATCAGCGGATGACAGCAGAGCCCATGCAGTAAGTACTGATTTCGGAATCTGCGGATCGGGTTGATTGCCAGCGTGGCTCAGCCAGGGTCCACATACAGCGGACCTTGGTGGTGACTGCGCACATAATTGGTTGCCCTCCGCCGTCTCCTGCCCCTGCCGCCCCACGAGCCACCATGGACCCAGCACCTGCTCGGCCAGCAGGTGAGGCATACCGCGCCCACGGGCAGCATAGCCAGAAGCCTGAGGAATGCCCTAAGTACTGCCGACCTGGCGGGAAATGCCGGGCCGCGCGGGGGAAGGGGGGTCTCGGATGATCTGTTGGCCGAAAACCTGTGCGTGGCCGGATGCAATCTGCCGGTGATGCACAGGCATAGCGCGCTATCCTGCTTTCTGGCCAGGGCAACGCCCTTAGTACCGCCTGCTTTGGCGGGAAATTCCGGGCCGTGGGGGGTGTTTGGGGGTGTTTGGGGGGGCCTCGGATGACCTGTTGGCCGAAAACCTGTGCGTGGCCTGGATGCAATCCGCCGGTGATGCACAGGCATAGCGCGCTATCCTGCTTTCTGGCCAGGGCAACGCCCTCAGTACCGCCTGCTTTGGCGGGAAATTCCGGGCCGTGGGGGGTGTTGGGGGGTGTTTGGGGGGGCCTCGGATGATCTGTTGGCCGAAAACCTGTGCGTGGCCGGATGCAATCCGCCGGTGATGCACAGGCATAGCGCGCTATCCTGCTTTCTGGCCAGGGCAACGCCCTCAGTACCGCCTGCTTTGGCGGGAAATTCCGGGCCGTGGGGGGTGTTGGGGGGTGTTTGGGGGGGCCTCGGATGATCTGTTGGCCGAAAACCTGTACGTGGCCGGATGCAATCCGCCGGTGATGCACAGGCATAGCGCGCTATCCTGCTTTCTGGCCAGGGCAACGCCCTCAGTACCGCCTGCTTTGGCGGGAAATTCCGGGCCGTGGGGGGTGTTGAAAGGGGGGGGGGGTTCTCGGATTATCTGTGGACTTTGAAAACCTGGATGTTGGCGGATGCATTCCGGCGAGTGATACGTGGGCATAGTGTGGGCTTCTGCTTCTGGCCGCCTGCTTTACTGGGAAATTCTTCCCCCGGGGGGGGCGGATTATGTGTGGACTTTGGAAACCTGGTGGCACATGGCCGGGTGGGAAGATCATGGCCGGGGTTTGACTTCATTCCGGGATTTTGCCTGCGACCCTCACCAACTGTGTTGCAGGTGGTACCAACGCTGAAACGGAAAGCAGGCAGGGGCGCCTTCGACAGGCGGGACGTGTAGGTGCGGTGGACATGTACCTCTGTGCAGCAAGCCTGAGTGCCGCCTATTGTGGCTGGGTGCTATAGGGAACATCGCGGGAAGTCGGGTACAATCGCAATCTTGATTCTAAGGCCGGTAATCCAAGGCTTGAATGCCTCTGGCTGGAAACCATGCATCCATTGGGGCACCTACTGTCCTGCGTATAAGTTGGAAATGTACTTAACGTTGTGTGTGGTGCTGCAGCCTCACCAAGCTGCGTCAGTGCAGATCCAGAAACCATCGGGAGGGGGATGGCGAGCGCAGAGGAGCAGCAACACGAACCCTCACTTGGTGAGTGGATTACCGTTTACACTTGCAGAACCGTATTTTGTTGTCGACTTTGGCGGCTGTGGCTGTGTGTGTTTGTCGGTGTGTAGGGCACTGCACCATTCTGGCATGGCCATCTCGTTGGTGGTAGTACCCGCCGTCACCTGGCTGGGGAAACCTTGGCAGTTCGTTCCTTCCATGTGGCCATGCATTGCACAGGGTGCACCACTTGTCGCTGCAATACCCATCGTCTTTGCTTACATGCCACCAACATTATTTGGCAGTACCCGCCGCCACCTGGCTGGGGAAGTCTTACCACTTTGTTACTTTTATTTGGCTGCACACTGTACAGGGTGTGCTGTATGTCCCTGCAGTACCCATCGCCTGTTTTTCCTTATGTGGCATGACCACTTTGTGGCAGTACCCGCCGTCACCTGGCTGGGGAAACCTCAACACTTCGTCCCTTTAGGGGGCCGTGCATTGTACAGGGCGTGCTGCATTTCTCTACAATACCTATTGTCTTTGCTTTGGTGCCACCACCAGTATGTGGCAGTACCTGCCGTCACCTGGCTGGGGAAACACCGTATTCTGTTCCTGTATTAGGTCGGAAGCGGCCCCTGAACAGAGGCCAACGTTACAAGGATGGTCGAAAGCGCCGGCACAGACACAACAGGAAGGGGGGAAGGAGACGTGCAGGGGTGAAAGTCAGGTGGCGGATAGAAGCTGCGTGCGATCGGGAAGCTGAGCGCAATAGGGAAGCTCTAACAGATAGATTAGAGGAAATACAAGAAGCGGGGTTGGGTGGCCTACCCTCGGGGGTGTGGCAGCCCATACAGGACCACCTCGGCCCCAAGGACCAGGCCCGATCAGCCGCCGTAAGCGGATACATTAATAACGCATTGGGGGGGGTGGAAGGGGCACGGTTGCGAAAGGAAGAACACGAGAGACAGAAACCCCCCCCAGTCTTGGGGAGAATGGCACAAGCGTCGCAGGCAGGAACGCAAACAAGTGGATATGAATCGCCGGGCTGCTTATAAAACACGTCAGTGCGCGGGTATCATAGATTTGGTGCTGCACCGGGGGGAACACATGGTGGAAGTCTATTAGTAGAAAATATAGAATAACTGAACCGTCGCTAAGACGCCTGGAAGAAAGACTCCTTGAAGACGATTTTTTTTCACAGGTTGGGTGGGAGTTCAATGTCATGGACTCCGGCCTCCTAACAGGGAGTGACACGGAGACTTCCTCCAATTAGTTTTTTTTACAAAACAATCTGATTGTGAGGTGAAGTCCAAGTACCGCCTGCCACCGGCAAGGAAGGTGACATTTGCTGAACAATCCATGGTTGTGAGACGCTTTTCTGCCTTTATTTCACAAAAGGAAGTGTACATGTAACATCTCCTTGTAACATCTGAAAACCATTGTCGAATATATGTTGCCTCGGTTATTTATGCAATGGACGTCTGCACCAGGCTCTGTTGGCGGCGATGGTGGTGCTGACCTCGCAGCATTTGTTGCTGAGCGAGGAGTCCCAGACGCAGATGATGTTCCTGTTGGGAGGGGTGCGTTCAGCTCCGCGGACACTGATTCGCTTAAAGGTGCATCGCCAAGTTCGAGTGTCGTTGTGGTGGAGGATAAGCCACAACACAGGGCCAAGAGAAGGCGTCTGACCACCCCCGAACCGCTTGCCAGGGCTGTTGATGTGCGGACTCCACACAAGCAACAGCAAACACTAACTGAAGCAAAGCAGTCCACGCGCATGGTGGCGACCTTGGAGGAAGGGTCGCCGAGGACATGCCGCAAACAACGCCACCGCAAAGGGGATCCAGGCCACCAGGAATGGTGTAGAGAGGGGTTTACTGTAGACGAGGTACAAGGGCCCGACAAGAGACCATGTTCCATTACTGCTGTTTGCCGGTTGTGTTACGGGAGGGGCATTACCAAGATATACAAAGTGTTGTCATACAACCCGGGAAAGAAGAACTCAAACAGTGCCAGTTGGACGGGGCCCTCAAACCATTTGAAAGAGAAACATAGCGTTTTCAGTATTGAGGCACTTCGAGACAAACTTAGTAATCCTATGGGCAACCAGCAGATGAAATTGGGTATATCGTTGGAAACCTACCTGGAGACATGGCACCCTAGGACCTCAGAATGGAACAGGGCGGTGACCCACATGGCCAGGTACGTCAGTTTCGCTAATGCACCATACCACCTGGCTGAGACGGCGCCCTTCGTTCGTTTAATGCAAGCCTTTATTCCCCGTTGGCCATCTATTAGTAAGCAAACAATTGTGAGGTCGGTTGCAAGACAGGCCAATGACATCAAGCGGGAAATAAGGGAAGAGGTGTCCCAAATCCGAGACGAGTCCAGAGTTGCCATGACAGCAGATATTTGGACAAGCAGGTGCATGGACCCGTATATAACAGTGACATTGCATTGGGTGGACGCCAATTGGAGCCTGAAGAAACGCATACTGGGTAAGTTTGGATGGCATATTCTGTGTCCTATGATATTTTCAATATTTGTGGTTGTCAATTGTTTACTGTTTGCATCCATGCCATGATTAATGGCCACTCGTGTGTGCTTTGCCAACCGTGTCATGTGCACTCGCTGCACTAGTACCGGCCTTCACCGGCCGGGAATCGCGTCTCACTAGACATGAATCGTGGATGCTGTGTTGCCATGGCACGATAGCCATCATTAATGGCCTGCCATCGGCCAATACTGTCTGACATGTCATGGATATCAATTCTTTACTGTTTGCATGCCGTGATTAATTACCACTCTTGTGTGCTTTGCCAACCGTGTCATGTGCACTCGCTGCACTAGTACCGGCCTTCAATGGCTGGGAATCACGCCTTATTAAACATGAATCGTGGATGCTGTGTTGCCATGGCATGATAGCCATCAGTACTGGCCTGTATCGGCCAGTATAGTATGACATATATCATGTGCAAAAGGTAACCCCCATGTTTTAAAGCACAGTACGTTGGTGGTGACAGGGACTAGCAGCTTCCCTGGGAGCCACACTGCAGACGCGATAAGCCGTGCCTTGATCAAGATCCGATCGAAGTATGGCCTGCACCCTGTAGTTCCACGTGACCAAGTAATAATGGAGTCGGAGATGGAAGCAGACCCTGTGCGTGCGTTTCAGGACAAGTCGCCATGCAATCGTGTGGCTCTCACCACGGACTGCGCCTCCAATATGAGTTCAGCAGCCGAGAAAAAGGGGATTTTTGATTGGAACCCGTGCATTTGCCATCTGTTAAATACCGCAGTCAAGGCCGCTTTCCAAAACGTGAAAGAGTTTCAGCAGCTCGTCGATCCGCTTCGCGAATTGGCAAGTCATTTTCACAAATCGCCCCTTGCTTGGAAGGTTTTCCGCCGCGTGCAAAGGAAGATGCTAAAGGAGGAAGTGGCCGGCGATGTATCATCAGATGATGAGGAGGAGGATTACTTAGGTGTAAGGGAAGAAGATGATGTTGCTGAGCTGGCCGATGATCCTGATGCAGATCTGACGGTTCCTGACAATGAAATGGAGCAGGCTTGTCCAAAGCGAATATTGCGTCTGGGGACTTGGTGCCCGACGAGGTGGAACAGCATGTATTTTTTGATTAAGAGGGCGGTTTTGTTCGAGAGAAGCATCCACGAGTATACAGCAAATGCGAAAATTCCTAGGATCATTATACCAGCAGCTGGGTGGTGCATTTTCAAACAAGTGCTACCAGTCTTGGAGTCCATAAGGGAGTTGTCTGAGCGATGTGAGGGGGACGAGTATATTACCATATCGGATGTCCTCTATAATGTTTTGAAGTTGCTGTACGACCAGCTGTATGTCAGTGACACCGATGCACATGCAAAACCTGTGTTGCTTGAATTCACCTCTGAGTTCACAAGAAAACTGTGTGCGGATTGTGATAATATCAACCTAATATACAATTGGGCACTAGCGGCGGCTGTGGACGGAAGGAGGAATACATTGCACTGGATGAGGAGGATCTGGAACAACGCTGACGATTGGCCAAATTTGGTGGAAGAATATGACACCCTGCCAAAGTTCCAAGCGATGTTGAAGAAAGAGATGACGGCATTGGTGAGTTCAGTTCTGATTTGTGGCCTTTGCCTTTGTAAATGTGTGCATCCAACTGTGGATAGTTTTGGCCGGTACCAAGTGTCCTTTGTGCCTTTGCATACACGACTGTGCCTGTTGTGTATTTCGCCTTAAACGGCCGTCTCCTGGGATCACTTGGCTGCATGGGGTGCCTGCTGTTATATCTTGCTTGTGTGACTAACAGCGTGTATATGACTTCTGCAGTTGAGGCACATGGTGAAGGCGCCCGAAGTCCATTCCTCGGGCTCATCATCCGAAGAGGATGCAGCACAGGCTGTGCAGCAGAATTGGCTAGACGCGGCATCACCCCCACCTAAGGGACCACTACGTTTCTGACGAGCAAGACGGAGAAGACGGGCCCCATGGTCCCCACTACACATGGACCCAGTGGAGGCCGAAGTCGAAAGGTGGTTTGATTTGAAATGGACACCAGCATGTGAATATAAAAAAAAATGGAGTGCTGGGGACTGGTGGCGCGAGAATCACACCAGCTTCCCCTTGGTGGCCATGCTTGCACGTTGAATATTAGCAACACAGGTGAGTGGGTGAGTACAACTGGCTGTGCATATATACCAAAGTGCCCTTATGTGAAATATGGAGTTGAAAGGGAGGAAAGAACTGAATACCTTTGGTTGTGTTGCAGGTTTCCAACGCCAGCAGTGAATGCTCATTTTCCAAGTTTGGTTTTATTGTGATGCCAACTAGCTGTGCATATATGCCACAGAGCCCTTATGAAGTTCACAGGCTGAGAAGTACTGAGTATTTTTGGTTGTGTTGCAGGCCTCCAGCGCCAGTAGTAAACGCTCATTTTCGAAGGCTGGTCTAATTGTGACGGCCAAGCGCATGGTGCTCAGGCCCGAGAACGTGGATCATTTGAGCTTGCTAGGGTGGCAGATGGCAGAGAGTGGATGGTCGCAGCAGAAGCTAGCGCATCGACGCAAGAAAGGAGGGAAGGGAGGGAAGGGAGGGAAGGGAGGGAAGGGAGGGAAGGGAGGGAAGGGAGGGAAGGGAGGGAAGGGAGGGAAGGGAGGGAAGGGAGGGAAGGGAGGGAAGGGAGGGAAGGAGGGGAAGTAGTGACTTTGGATTCCAAAGTTTGGATCACCGCCGGTGACCACCCTCGTTGCCCCGGCGTGGAAACTGTGGAGTACCGCCGCAGCGAGGGTGCGGTACCATAGAGATAGAAGATAAGATATCATGACTTGTAATATTCCGTTGTCCTGTGTTGAAGTGCACACCTTGAACACACTATGTTGGAGTGGTGGATGAACTTTGGGTATCATATAGATAGAAGAAAATTTTATTCAAGAAATGCGTCCCAACAAGTACTGCGATTGGTGGATAGACTTTACAGTCGCTGCCCTGGCGTGGAAACTTCTGGAGTACCGCCGCAGCGAGGGTGCGATAGGCAGAGATGGAAGATAACAAATCACGACTCGTACTATTCGTTGCCCGTTTTCATGTATGTTGAACTGTTGAACTTCGACGTACTATGTTGGAATGGTGGATGAACCTAGGGTATCATATAGATAGAAGAGATTTTCTGTGAGAAATGTGTCCAATCGCTAACTGCAATTGGTGGATGGGCTTTACACTCGCTGCCCTGGCGTGGAAACTGTGGAGTACCGCCGCAGCAACCCATCGTAATTCGAGTTGCTGCAAAATGGAAACCCCTTGGCAACTTCGCCTCGACCTTGCCGTGGCTGGAAAGCAAGTACCTATGGGTAATAACGAACCAAAATTATTAATCAACGGATATTTTGTTGCGGACCGGACGCCGCACACGTCATCCGTTAATTTAACAGCAAATAACGGTGAAGAAAAAGTGAGAGCCGGATTCTGCGGACGGCAGTACGGCAAATAGCGAACCGGATATTACCGGACGAATATCACACTCAGTTTTACGGACCGGACTTAACGGACCGGACGGCACCCGAGTGTGGCCACCTCTATTGGCCTTCTTTGGAGAGTGATGTGATGGAGTTTGTGAGGAGCTATGATGCATGTCAGTGCAACAAACCCTCAAATCAGAGAAGCGTTGGGTTGTTGCAACCTTTGGAAGTACCTCACAATCGTTGGGAGAAAGTGAGCATGGATTTGATCACTCATTTGCCAAAGACCCGATCAGGTTATGATGCTTTGTTGGTTATGGTGGATTATGGCACCAAGATGGTGGTGCTGAGACCAACAAAAGGGACAACCACTGCTGTGGATGTGGCTAAGACTTTTGTGGATTCCGTTGTGCGAGTCCATGGTTTGCCGAGGACCATTGTGTCGGATCGTGAAAGCAACTCCCAAACTACCCCTCGCTTTGTCCAAAAAATGTGCGTTTACATTCCAGGTCTACGGGAGATCCCTGTGGATCTGCGCTGCTCCCGTCCCAGCGTGAGGCACGGGGAAGTCGTTGCTTTCATCATGGCGAAGCGTGGCATCAAGCACGTAGAACAAGGCCTGCCACACGCGCTCAAGCGTGTTGGGATCGTGATCGTAGAAGGCCGTTGTCACCACGTCGATCACGTTCTGCAGATTTCCACCCTCCTTGATCTTCGATGCTTGGACTTGCAAGGAGTGGAAAAAGCCCAAGTCCAAAACGTTAAAGTCCGGACTTTGGGCTGGCTGCCCCTCCAAGGTTATGTTGTAACCTTCCTTGGAACATTCCGCCTCGATCTCGGCTTGAATCGATGACTTTATATGCGGCTTGGCCCCATCGATTTGGATAACAATATGCTTCTTCAAGTGCTTGTAAGCATCTCTGATGGCAGGGAAGACGTTTTTCACCATCATATTTTTCCACACATTGCCATCTACTAAAATCAGCTTCAATTCTGTCTCCCTGGTAGTTCGATTCTTGCTGGATCGAGATGTGATGCCCTCCCTTACAAACACCAAATACCCTCAAGTCCACCAAAGTGTATCCCGTTTGGCCACTTATGGGGCTGGCCTACAGTAGCTAAGAACATCACCTTCTTTATAAAAGCTTTGCTCTGTGCTTTGGGAGCACCAGGGCGTCTATCTTCTAGCGGAACCCAGACCTTTTGGGCATCTTTCATCACATAGAACCACTTTTCATCGATGTGGATCGTGTTCGCAAAGTCCAGAAATTCCCACTTCCGACCAACTTTTCGCGTGTGGCTCACAATCCAACGCAGCCTAGCAAGTCTTTGCTTGTGTGTAAGATGCGGCTTGATCCACCTTCCCAACCTTCTTGCCCCCAACCCCCTCAAGTGCAAAAAAATGGTCGATTTCGGTAAATCTGTCCTTGCAGCCATTTCGCGGATCGTTCGCCACTTGATTGGGGAGATCGCCAACACTTTCGATCGCATCTTATGTACAACATTGGGGCGCCTCCCACAGGTGCCCTGATGGCGGCGATGGAGGTCAAAAACTCCCGGCCTGGAAATCTGGGCCCGAAAGGCAGCTCCGATCCGCTGGATCGTCCTTGAATTGCAGCCATAAGTCGCGGCGACTTCGGCGATCAGTTCCACGGGAACACGTTTTCTGTCGCCTTGCCTCTTCATCAGGACTGGCCCGACCTTCAGTCTGAATGGCGTTGAAAGTTCTGTGTAGGCGGCCTTGTTTTGCTGCCGGGAAGGCGTACCCCTCACCATCGCGAAAAACGGTCGTTTCGGTAACTTCGTTGAAAAACGGCAGTTTTCTGGCCAGAGGTCCCTCACTACAAAGTACTGCCAAATCTTTAATACTTAACGGATTGACTTGAAATTTTGATCGTGTACTCCAGAAACATAGGCTTACCTTTCGAAGAAATTCCATAATAAAGCGTTTGTGATAGAGAAATAGGGCGCCAAAGTCATAGAGGACAATTATTCTTGGATGGAGGAAGTATTATTAACACACCCCGGGCCCCACGGCAATCCCCCATTGCTATTTCCCGGCCAATCCATGGCCGGTACTCCTTGCTAGACTGGAGGTGTAACCCGCCATGCACTAGAGTGCACATGAACACCTGCCAACACCCATAGTCCTAAGATGATCGCCCATTGCAGTAATGAATGGCTAGTAATCCTTTGCCAAATGGACACATTCACTCGCAGCAACAATAACAAAATTTGTCATGGAACATCATGTGATGCTTTGGACGTTGATGTGGTCTTCGATGACATCTTGGACGCTAGCTTCCTGCGCCCAGTTGGACGCCTTGATATCCTGGTGCATGCTCCCATGCTCCCTCCATGCTTCTTTTTCCTTGCGTGGCGGTCTTCCCACCCTTGGCGCTGCATGTACCATCCCAACAATGACCCTCTGCGGCCGGTACGACAGCGGCTTTCCTATGACCATAGCGTGCCTCTCTAGCGAAACAGGACAACAATCGCCCCACCTTGACACAATCTCGGATAAGCAACAGCCACCCATGCACACTGCGAACCCGGCAACAGTGGCTTTTTCCCAGCCAGGCCATGGCTGGTACTCCAGCCGAGCATAACAGCAACCCCCCGCCCCACCCCTACATGATTTCAGAGGAGCAACAACTGCCCATGCACACCACAAGCCCAGCAACACTGGCTTTTTCCTGGCCAAGCTGTGGCCGGTACTCCAGCAGAGCAAAACAACAATTCCCCGGCCCCACCCCGACACGATCTCGGAGAAGCAACAACCGCCCATGCACACCATGAACCCAACAACAGTGGCTTTTTCCCAGCCAAGCCATGGCCGGTACTCCAGCAGAGCAGAACAACAATTCCCCGGCCCCACCCCGACACGATCTCGGAGAAGCAACAACCGCCAATGCACACCACAAGCCTAGAAACACTGGCTTTTTCCCGGCCATAAGACCTTTCCACAAAAGGTGATCCACTTGTTCCCTTATCTCATTCATCTCCTTGGGACTATACCGGAAAGCTAGTCACTTTACCGGTTTGGCCCCTTCTTCTAAGGGAATGGTTAAGGCAACACCCCAATCCGGGGGAAGGCCAGCAGGTAGTTCCTCAAGAAAGAGGTTTTTATATTCCTCCAGTAATACAAAGATCTTGTCAGGATCGACTAGGGCTGATGTGGTCTCTCGACCTTGCGGTGTCACGGCCATGGCCAAAGGGCTTGGTGCATCCCCCTTAGGGAGATTGCTGACCCGGCAAACCAAAACCAAACAGAGAGGGGATCCCCGCCGGTAGGCGCGATGGGCATGGCCAAAAGAACACAAATGTCCCAAACGATGAACAGTCGGAGGGGCAGAAGCAACACCCAAAGGGGGTGCGGAAGGAGTAGCGACATTCAAAGTACCATGGAGGATAACCTCGCGACCACGGAAAACCATATGAATGTGCCCACGATGATAATCAATGATACCGGCATGCTTATAGAGCCAATTACCGCTGAGAATGATATTATAGTCATTGGAAAGATCAATAACAATGCAATGGACGATATCCTTATAGCCTTGGATGGTTAAAGGAACATCGACTACTCCCAAAGACGGGAGTGTAGAGCCGTGTGCCAGGAGAACCTCCGATTTAGGAGGGTCTTGAGAGACACTCGAGGGGTGGAGAGCTCAATAGGATCCACCACCTGTCGAGTGGCACGGGCTAGGTGCTGCAACCGATAGATCCAGCGTAAATGCCGATTGGAGGCCTCTAAGAGTTGCTTAGGGTGTAACCCTAATTGGCGGTAGCAAGCCGGCATAATATAAGTAGTGCCCATAGTGCCAGTGTCAAAAAGGATTGATGCAGGCTGATGACTAACATGACCTGTAAATATTAGCTGGGGGTGGTCAGACGTCACTCCACAAATGCGTTGACCTGCAACTCCCTCTGGGGGTTTGTAATACACATTGACTGGCCAAGGGATACCGTTCATGGTTGTTTGACCTAATTGGTCAATGGACAGTTGAGTGAGCAACCGCGTACCCTAGGGATAATGCACCAAAGTGCGCATTTTCCGCAGGCGTGGGTGTGCTGTAAAACACCGCCATGCAGGTAGCAAGATACACGCACCATTTTTGATAGGATACTTTGCATGTTCTACAAAGTAATGTTCTAGGAAAGGGGTGGCTTTCTGGAATGGTGGATTAAGCCAAACAAACTCATTCTGCAAGGGTTGTGTCAGAAAGTTCTTTGCAGTTGAGCAAAATCGCTCACACAGTGCGTTATCCCTTGTGGGGTTAGCACAAGCTTCTATTGTAAATTGGTGGGCAACCAGAGATTGGATGTGCTGAAAGTGCTCATGACGGAGCATGCGGTCAGAATGGTATGATTGTATATCACTATCCTCTCGGGCTGTAGAGTCATTGAGACTCCTCATCTGTTGGTTCAGACCGACTAGTACATTCACTATAGTCACTTTAGGTACAAATACCACAGATGCAACAGTTTGTTGGTAGTTCACAGGCTGCGCTCTCAAAGTGTGATTTTTTAAATTACTCTTTTGCATGTGCAAGCAAATTGAGTTCACAACATTGTGATGTTCTTTACTCCACTTCATTGGTGGGGATCTCACCTTCATTAGTGGTAATATACCATGCTACTCACAAGTACCATTGGACAGATGCCCGGTATAAGATGGCTTGAAACACTGGTAGCATTGTCCCGCCTGTTTCAACACCTCGATGGTGGTCTCCTTAAGCTAGGAGGTACTTGTTACGGGTTTGCCCTCCATAGGATCACGGATGGCCTCAATGGGCTCATACCCGTGATCCGCTTGGGCTTTCCCCTGCGCATCCACATTTGAAACCTTGCAAACTTGTACTCCACGAACTCGAGGTTTCGTTTGGAGAATGGGTTTCCCCCGTATTATCAACCTTCAAAGCATAATACTTTCGGATGATATGGTTCACTCCAAGGTTACTGTTTATAATGCTTTTGCCAATGCGGCTGCTATTTTGACGAGAACCATATGACTTATATTCATGTTTATATATTGGTGCCACTTTATATAAATATACCCTCATGCTGGCATGAGTGGTTCATTGCTCATCGTCCTTATTTAACAAGTATTTTTGCCTGATATCAGCACATAGGCCTGTAAATAATGCATGCAATTTGGAAAAGTCATTTAAATCTTTCTCACACTTGAGAAACATTTGTTCCAAAAGTTGCATGTATTTGATGGTGTCGGGACCCAAGGTCCCTGCCTTTGCAAGGCTGCTATCTCAGATCGAATTTCGAAGTCTGAGCATTTGTGATCGTAAAGTGTCTCCATCCCATACTTAAACTGTTCCCATGATAGTTGAAAGTCGGGGCTTGAGAGCACTTCTGCATCAATAGTCACTCCCCACAAGTGACCTAATTGCGCAAGCAGGCTATGCTTCACTGACTCTTCAAGAGTGTTCACTGCTATCTATCCCCATTGACTCCGGGGTGCAACAGTGGTTTTAAAATACATGATGATTTCCTGCAACCACTTTGTTAAGGCTTGCTTGTCCTCATTTCACTTAGGTGGTTTAATGCCTTGACTATTCATTTTTGGCATGCTCACCTTAACTTCCCTCTCAGGCTACAGATACACAGGAGCAAAAGGAACCTCCTGGGCAGCGGTCAAGTAACCCTGGCCCAATCCCAGATATCCAGGACCATAAGGGTTGTAGTCCTTCAGCGGGGGCAGCGGCCTGTCTGTCGCCATATGGAGGCCCACTGCAACGGAGACCAGTCGCTCCTGATATGGTGGCTCTTGGGCCTGCATGTACCGTGGTTGCAGTTCTTCAAATAGTAGCTCCCCTTCCTCTTCATCTTCTTCAATCCACTGATGGGATGGAGAGGGTGGTCGGTATTGCATCGCTATCTGTGGCTGCTGTTGTGAGGACTGCCCCTGCAAACCAAATGGTGACATAGCCTGCAGTGCCGCAATCTTTTGTTGCATTGTGTGGGGCTGCTGCGGCTCTCCCGCTGGTCCTGTTTGACCCATCGTAAAGGGCTGGGCAGTGATAAGAGCTGACTGAGGTGCATGTGGAATTGGCGCTCTAAAGACAGCCTGTCCTTACGGTTCTCCCTCATGGGGTATCCTCTTGCCTGTTCTCTGAATTGCATGCCACTCTGTAGCTGCCTCTTGGAGAGTTGGGATGTGGATCTCCAAGGACCTTTGTTGTGCCTCAAAATTAAGGCGTAAACATGCAGGTATCCTCCTTAAAGCATCTGGAGGGACTGCTGCCCGGTAGGGTGCCATTCCGCCTCTAGGGTGGTAGTAGCCCTTGTATTACACACCACCATAAGTATCATGAAAGGCACCGATCATGTCCCAGTATCCGTGGACATCTTGAACCACGGGTGCTTGCACTCTGGGAGTTTGTCCTATTGTTACCCGCCAGGGCTCCTTCACCCCGTACTGCTATCGCTGCCTCTGATAGGCAGGGTCATGTTCACCCATTGTATACTAGAGGTGGCCACACTCGGGTGCCGTCCGGTCCGTTAAGTCCGGTCCGTAAAACTGAGTGTGATATTCGTCCGGTAATATCTGGTTCGCTATTTGCCATACTACCGTTTGTAGAATCCGGCTCTCACTTTTTCTTCACCGTTATTTGCCGTTAAGTTAATAGATGACGTGTGCGGCGTCCGGTCCGCAACAAAATATCCGTTGATTAATAATTTTGGACCGTTATTACCCACAGGTACTTGCTTTCCAGCCACGGCAAGGTCAAGGCGAAGTTGCCAAGGGGTTTCCATTTTGCAGCAACTCGAATTATGTAGGTTGCATGCTTGATAAATTTGTGTGGGCATCTTCCAGGTCATGTATTCTGCGGTTTGTAATACATGGAGTGATTTGAAGAACTGAACAACACACAAGCCGTGTGTAAAGTTCCAGTGTATGCATGCAATCCTGCACCACTTGCTATGGCTGGTACTGCTGCGTAGTACGCAGTGCGTACCACACTCCCATTGCAAGTCTTCCCGGCCATTCCAGCAAGGGTTCGGCATAGTTGTAATACCAAACGCGGACACACACACACCCACATCACCTGAGGCAGGTGGCAAAGAGGGTTCACCTCTGAACACAGTTGAGCCACTCAACATACTTGGGAATGGGTGATACGTATCACATATAACGATGGGTTGCTGCGGCGGTACTCCACAGTTTCCACGCCAGGGCAGCGAGTGTAAAGCCCATCCACCAATTGCACTATTCGACTGGACACATTTCTCACAGAAAATCTCTTCTATCTATATGATACCCTAGGTTCATCCACCATTCCAACATAGTACGTCGAAGTTCAACAGTTCAACATACATGAAAACGGGCAACGAATAGTACGAGTCGTGATTTGTTATCTACCATCTCTGCCTATCGCACCCTCACTGCGGCGGTACTCCAGAAGTTTCCACGCCAGGGCAGCGACTGTAAAGTCTATCCACCAATCGCAGTAGTTGTTGGGATGCATTTCTTGAATAAAATTTTCTTCTATCTATATGATACCCAAAGTTCATCCACCACTCCAACATAGTGTGTTCAAGGTGTGCACTTGAACACAGGACAACAGAATATTACAGGTCATGATATCTTATCTTCTATCTCTATGGTACCGCACCCTCGCTGCGGCGGTACTCCACAGTTTCCACGCCGGGGCAACGAGGGTGGTCACCGGTGGTGATCCAAACTTTGGAATCCAAAGTCACTACTTCCCTCCCTTCCCTCCCTTCCCCCCTTCTTGCGTCGATGCGCTAGCTTCTGCTGCGACCATCCACTCTCTGCCATCTGCCACCCTAGCAAGCTCAAATGATCCACGTTCTCGGGCTTGAGCACCATGCGCTTGGCCGTCACAATTAGACCAGCCTTCGAAAATGAGCGTTCACTACTAGCGCTGGAGGCCTGCAACACAACCAAAAATACTCAGTACCTCTCAGCCTGTGAACTTCATAAGGGCTCTATGGCATATATGCATAGCTAATTGGCATCACAATAAAACCAAACTTGGAAAATGAGCATTCACTGCTGGCATTGGAACCCTGCAACACAACCAAAGGTATTCAGTTCTTTCCTTCCTTTCAACTCCATATTTCACATAAGGGCACTTTGGTATATATGCACAACCAGTTGTACTCACCCACTCACCTGTGTTGCTAATATTCGATGTGCAAGCTTGGCCACCAAGGGGAAGCTGGTGTGATTCTCGCCCCACCAATCCGTAGCACTCCATTTTTTTGATACTCACATGCTGGTGTCCATTTCAAATCAAACCACCTTTCGACTTCGGCCTCCACTGGGTCCATGTGCAGTGGGGAGCATGGGACCCGTCTTCTCCGTCTTGATCGTCGGAAACGTAGTGGTCCCTTAGGTGGGGCTGATGCCGCGTCTAGCCAATTCTGCTGCACAGCCTGTGCTGCATCCTTTTCGGATGATGAGCCCGAGGAATGGACTTCGGGCGCCTTCACCATGTGCCTCAACTGCAGAAGTCATCTGCACGCTATTAGTCACACAAGCAAGATATAAAAGCAGGCACCCCATGCAGCCAAGTGATCCTAGGAGACGGCCGTTTAAGGCGAAATACACAACAGGCACAGTCGTGCATGCAAAGGCACAAAGGACACTCGGTACCGGCCAAAACTATCCACAGTTGGATGCACACATTTACAAAGGCAAAGGCCGCAAATCAGAACTGAACTCACCAATGCCATCATCTCTTGCTTCAACATTGCTTGGAACTTTGCCAGGGTGTCATATTCTTTCACCAGATTTGGCCAATCGTCAGCGTTGTTCCAAATCCTCCTCATCCAGTGCAATGTATTCCTCCTTCCGTCCACAGCCGCCGCTAATGCCCAGCAGTATATTAGATTGACATTATCACAATCCGCACACAATTTCGTTGTGAACTCAGAGGTGAAGTCAAGCAACACAGGTTTTGCATGTGCATCGGTGTCACTGACATACAGCCGGTCGTACAGCAACTTCAACACATTATAGAGGACATCCGATATGGTAATATACTCGTCCCCCTCACATCGCTAAGACAACTCCCGTATGGACTCCAGGACGGGCAGCACTTGTTTGAAAATGCACCACCCAGCTGCTGGTATAATGATCCTAGTAATTCTCGCATTTGCTGTATACTCGCGGATGCTTCTCTCCAACAAAACCGCCCTCTTAATCAAAAAATACATGCTGTTCCACCTCGTCGGGCACCAAGTCCCCAGACGCAATATTCGCTTTGGACAAGCCTGCTCCATTTCATTGTCAAGAACCGTAAAATCTGCATCAGGATCATTGGGCAACTCAGCAACATCATCTTCTTCCCTTACACCTGAGTAATCCTCCTCCTCATCATCTGATGATACATCGCCGGCCACTTCCTCCTTTAGCATCTTCCTTTGCATGCGGCAGAAAAGCTTCCAAGCAATGGGCGATTTGTGAAAATGACTTGCCAATTCGCGAAGCGGCTGGACGAGCTGCTAAAACTCTTTCACATTTTGCAAACCGGCCTTGACTGCGGTATTTAACAGATGGCAAATGCAGGGGTGCCAATCAAAAATCTCCTTTTTCTCGGCTGCTGAACTCATATTGGAGGCGCAGTCTGTGGTGAGAGCCACACGATCGCATGGCAACTCGTCTTGAAACGCACGCACAGGGTCCGCTTCCATCTCCAACTCCGTCATGACTTGGTCACGCAGAACTACAGGGTGCAGGCCATACTTCAATCGGATCTTCAGCAAGGCACGGCTTATCGCGTCTGCAGTGTGTGTCCCAGGGAAGCTGGCAGTCCCTGACACCACCAACGTGCTGTGGTTTAAAAGACGGGGGTTACCTTTTGCACATGATATATGTCATACTATATTGGCCGATACAGGCCAGTGCTCATCTGCCACATACTGGTGGTACCACCAAAGCAAAGACAATAGGTATTGTAGGGAAATGCAGCACGCCCTGTACAATGCACGGCCCCCTGAAAGGGACGAAGTGCTGAGGTTCCCCCAGCCAGGTGATGGCGGGTACTGCCAAATAATGGTGGTGGCACCTACACAAAGAAAGACGATGGGTATTGCAGGGACATTTCGTGCATGCTGTACATTGCACAGTTACATGGAAGGAACGAACTACCAAGGTTTCCCCAGCCAGGTGACGGCGGGTACTGCCACAAAATGGTCGTGCCACATAAGGAAAAACAGGCGATGGGTATTGCAGGGACATAAAACACACCCTGTACAATGCACGGCGAAATAAAAGGAGCAAACTGGGAAGGCTTCCCCAAGCAGCTGATGCCAGGTACTGCCACATATTGGTGGTGGCATCTAAGCAAAGAAAGGCGTTGGGTATTGCAGGGCGTGCAACACACCCTGTACAATGCACGGCCACATAAAGGGAACGAATTGCTAAGGTTCCCCAGCCAGGGGACGATGGGTACTGCCACAAAATGGTGGTGACACATAAGGAAAAAAAGGCGATGGGTATTGCAGCGACACATAACGCACCCTGTACAGTGTGCAGCCAAATAAAAGTAACAAAGTGGTAAGATTTCCCCAGCCAGGTGGCGGCGGGTACTGCCAAATAATGCTGGTGGCATCTAAGCAAAGACGATGGGTATTGCAGCGACAAGTGGTGCACCCTGTGCAATGCATGGCCACATGGAAGGAACGAACTGCCAAGGTTTCCCCAGCCATGTGACGGCGGGTACTGCCACCAACCACAGCACACAACCACAATAGGCGGCACTCAGGCTTGCTGCACAGAGGTACACGTCCACCGCACCTACACGTCCATCGTGTTCAAGGCGCCCCTGCCTGCTTTCCGTTTCAGCATTGGTAGCGCCTGAGGACTCTGCGAATACAGTAACACAGGTGGTGAGGGTCGCAGGCAAAATCCCGGAGTGAAGTCAATCCCCGGCCATGATCATTGCCCCACCTGGCCATGTGCCACCAGGTTGGTGGCCATGTGCCCACACCCGCGACCTGGAATTTCGCCCGCGGTACTGAGGGCATTGCCCTGGCAACAAAGCAGGATAGCGTGCTATGCCTGTGCATCACCGGCGGATTGAATCTGGCCACACATAGGTTTTCAGCCAACAGATCATCCGAGAACCCCCCCCAACACCCCCCACGGCCGGTTCCTTGGCCGAGTGATGCTGAGGAACGTTGCCCGCAACCTAAAGCGAGGATGAGTGTCGCGGCGTGCACGTGCATCACCGGCGGATTGAATCTGGCCACACATAGGTTTTCAGCCAACAGATCATCCGAGAACCCCAAACACCCCGCGGCCGAATTTCCGCCCGCGGCAGGTGAATGCGGTATTGCCCGGAGCCGCAAAAGCGGATGGCGGCGTATAGCGCATCACCGGCCGGATTGAATCCGGCCACACATGATTTTCCGACCAGCGAGATCATCGAGACCCCCAAACACCCCGGCTGAATTTCGCCCACCGGCGGCGATGCTGAGGCGTGTGCCACGGTAGCCGCAGGATAAGCAGCGCTATGCTGCGCATCGGATTGAATCCGGCCACACATGGGATTTTCGACCAGCGGATCATCAGACCCCCAAACACCCCCGCGGCACCAGAATTTCCACGCCCACGGCGATGCCGAGGTATTGCCACGGCCACAAAAGCGGAATGGCAGCGCTATGCGGCCATCTGGCCAGTTGAATCCGGCCACACACAGGTTTTTAGCCAACAGATCATCCGACACCCCCCTTCCCCCGCGCGGCCCGGCATTTCCCGCTATGGCGGCGGTACTAATGGCGTCCCCTTGCCTTGCCTGTGCTGCGGCTTGCCTTGCTTGTGCCACAGTATGCCTCACCTGGTGGGTCCATGACCCAAGCGTGGGGCGGCAGGCGTTGGAGACGGCGGATGGCAACAGGAGGGCAACAAAATACATGTGCAGTCACAGCCAACGTCCGCTGTATGTGGACCCTGGCTGAGCCACGCTGGCAATCAACCCGATCCCCAGATTCGGAAATCAGTACTTACTGCTTGGGCTCTGCTGTCATCCACTGATTTGGTACACACGTCTGCTGTCATCCGCTAGATTAGCGGATGGGGTACGTGGCTTCCAGTCCGTAAGAGAATATCCGTTAACACCCAAGCGGAATCCGCAGAGTCCGTTGATTGGGGCCAGCCGTCCGCTGCCATCCGTGCCATGTCAGCAACAAAGAGGGTGTGGTCTACTGAATTAACAGATATTAGCAGACGGCAGCCCCCATCCACTATTAACGGATCCGGGTGGCCACCTCTATTGAAAATGGGCTGGTCGATTTACACCGTTGTCACTACTACTTGACTCATCAGCCCATCGGGGCTTCCTTTAAGTCATTTCCTCCTCGCGGGGGCTCGTTAAACGAAATGAAACTTTCATTGACCCTTTCTCAAGCTGCCCAAAGGCTTTGGTTTGAGTAGCAGGATTCAATTCATCTATGACTTCTACTGGTTCAACCTGCTGGGCCTTTTGGCTTCCACCTGCAGACATAAAGCATAGATGAAAATCAGCTTTCCACTGGCTTTTCTGGGCTCGCCTTTGCTCGTATTTTTTGGGATTTAATTGCTTATCCCTTTCCCAATGCAGAGCTTTCTGCTCTCTATATTGATGATCTCTACGAGCCTTATGCTCATCGAGCTGCTGGGTATGAACAAACCGGTTTCGGTTGCGTGCATGTCTCCTCTCTTTCTCCATCATATGCACTCATGCCCTGGTGGACATGTCTCCTGGTAATGGGGATGCACAAGACGAGATGGACAACTCTGATATCTCCTCCCATCTTTCGTGGGGATCTTGTGGGTTCGGCCTCTCTGGGTTGCCTTCGCTCAAATCCAAGGTGTTGGAATATGTCTCAATGCGAAGGCCATCTTTTCAGGCCACTTTAGGTCCTCCCGGCCAATTTGATCCACCATCCCGGGGCCGTACCACCGCTGGATCTTCACCAACTGTGCGGTGGTCAACCTCATTCCAAACCTTTCAGAAGCCAATTTCCAGCCTTCATCCAGGTCACTCAGCCGTTCGCTGTGGAACCTTGTTTACACGGCTCGGCATTTCAGTTGCTTGCTGTAAGGGATGTTGGTGTCTGGTTCAAATTCCAGTACCTGCTCTTCCTCGTTTGGTCCCCACTCCGGTAGAGCCGGTCTCTGAGGACTCCAATCAGGGCCTCTCGGCCTACTCGGACTTGGCCCACATATGGCACGGGCATTCTCAGTGAGTGACTCCTCACTGGTCCGATCACCATCGCTCGGGGTTTTTACGCACACTTGCAACTTCACCCGTTTGACGGGGCCACTATCCGATGGCCCTGGCATATTAGCCGAGGGGCCTGGATCATTGGCCGAAGGGCCTGCGACATCGGCCCGTAGGCCCGTAACTCTGGACCTTTCGGCCTGCCGTTTCCAGGCCTCACCTGCTGTGGGGCTCTTGCGCTTCGCGCTTGATCACCAAACGGTCTTCCAATCCTCGCCTCCTTGAGCTTCTAGAATCGCCGGCATCTTCACCCCTGTCAGACTATGTACCCTCTCGGGTTGTTTGGGCTACTTCACAATCTGCTCCTCGGCTTCACGTGCACGCTCCTTCTGCTTGTGTAGCCAGTCACTGAGGCTGACTACTTGTTCCTCCGCCAAAGCTTGGGCAACATCGGCCTCTCGGCCCTTATTCTTCAAGGCGATTTCATGCCGCCTGGCTTCCTTCCGCGCAAAGGCCGCAGCGATCTCCAACTGCGCGATCCGGGCTGCTGCGTCCCAGTCGCGGGCCTCTTGCGCCTTGACCGCGGCGGATGCGGCCATCTTCTCCAGGAGAGCCATCACTCCTGGGTCTTGTAGTAGGGCGGTTATCTTCCCTATTGCCGCCTCTTCCTGGCTCTCTTTGGCCTCGGCCTCTGCCATGGGCTGGTCTTCAGCCTCCTCCAATGCTTGGCTTGCCGAAGGCCCCGGTTGGTCCTCTCGAACTGGCTCAAC
Organism: Ostreobium quekettii; assembly: GCA_905146915.1. NCBI lineage: Eukaryota > Viridiplantae > Chlorophyta > Ulvophyceae > Bryopsidales > Ostreobiaceae > Ostreobium > Ostreobium quekettii. The sequence goes on along the minus strand of CAJHUC010001298.1, from coordinate 7,812 downwards.
CTCCATCACGCCCTCTTGGGCTGCATCTTCCCGTGGACCGACCTCAGTTGTCGGTCTCCCCTCTTGGGGTGTTGAAGTGCCCTCTCAGGCTGACGAGTCCGAATCCTCAGCCTCCATTATGGAGGAGGCCGGGGAAGGCCCAGCTTGCTCTGGCCCAGGATTTGTGTCCGGCGTGGGCCACCCTCAGGTGGCTCCGAAACCAAATGCTATGTGAAGTTTTTTGGTGTGGGGCTCCTGCCCTCTTTAAGCTACGGACCCGCCTCGCAGGGCACTTAGGTCCTTACGGGGACCTAGGCGGGACCACCCCAACCTATTCCCATATCGTATAAGTGGGTTGGGGTTGGGGATATTTTACCACACCTTGGGCAGGGCGTCCCCCACACCAAGGGGCCATTAGTAGGGCGTCCCCCACATCAAGCCGGTGTGCGTAACAGCAGCCCTAAACTACTCTAGCTGTCCACAAAAATCCTTCACTTCATTGATGCCAAGGAGGGCCTGCACCTTCCACCACTCCAAAATCTGGTCCAGGTTGGTCGGAGCCCCCTCGACAGTCGAATTGCCAGCCATCTTCCGTAAGGTTCTGGTCACCAGAGGCTTACAGACGCTCAGCATGCTGCACACACTCGCTTTGTCATGGTGCATGCATGCGCACCCATCACATATAGTTATGGGCTATCAAAAACATCAAATTAATCACTTTTCACCTAAACGAAACCGATTGGTTCCTTATGGTCCCCAAACTGTAGGTGAAAAATACATCTAGAATACCCATTTCTTCTCGAAATTGAAAACCAAAGATACAACTCGATTGCTTATCAAATTTCCTATCCATTGGTACTTTTTTTCTCCCTAATGAATATTATAAACCTATAATAATAATCCAGAACAACCACTCTCAATCACGCCACCATCCGTGTCCCCCACGGTGCATTAACATATAGGAGGGTTTGATGGCGCCCGATTCTGCCATTGATACTCCCGATGTGCCACCCCATCGTGTCCGCACCTACATCCCCTCTGAGTCATGCACGCGACCCACCCTCCGGGCCACAGAGCCAACCATCCCCCTTGGCCCCCGTGACTCCGCCTAGGGTTCCGGGCTAGAGCGTTTCTCTCTTGGGGGCTCCACCTTGGACCACCGCCAGTCAGATCGGCAAGCAGCCCTCCTCTGTAAACCCACCAACTCAGATTGCCTTGGTCGGCCTTGCGCACCGCGCACGAATGCTCAGGCCGTCGAGACCTATCGGCTCAGGTTCTGGCCATTCAGGTCAGGGGTACAGACGTATAGCACCTTCCAAATGGAAACTTCGTGGGCAAGATGAAAAGCCCAGGAAAGGCGGTTCGTTCGCCCCAGCGGGACAGGACCAATTCGGCGCGAATGCCGTGAGCCACCATGCAGCTAGATCCTCCTGTCGCTGGCCCATGGTCATGAACGGAGCTGCCCGAGACAGTGATGGGCATTGCTCCTATTTCACACTGCAGGGCCTCTCCTCCTCGGCCCCTGAATCGAACGTGACAATCGCAGGGCGGAGGGCTAGACCCTCACCGTGTTGCAGGTACCGGCCTTCTCCGGAGTTGTCGCAGAGGCTTTTGGGCTATTGTTGCTTCGAATAAGCTTCCACATTTGGGATGCTTAGTTGGACAGGGTTACGAGAGTGTGTCTCTGATGGTGTCGCATATTCTCGGTCCCGTTGCCATAGTCCGAAAGCTGATACTGCCCTACAGGCCTCTTTGCCCATACGATTCTCTCCCCACGGGGCAACGCTCTCCCATACTGGAGTCCCATACCATGGTATTCTGGGACTCACGGAGCACCAGCTTGTCACAACCGATGGGCACATTATTGAGCCATGATGTGCTTATTATTGGCGACCCGAGCAACTGCAGATATCCCGAGCAACTATTATTGGTGACCCAAGCAACTGCAGGTCGCAATGTGGGATGCACCTAAAATAAGAAAATCAGCACCAGCACATGCAAATCAATGTGAATTCACTAGCCTCAGTTGCATAGTAAGTGTTCGTCATAGCATCCATGAAGAAACCAATGAAACTAAGCGGTGGACAAGTCCAATGGGGGCATACCTGCAGTGCACAACACCTCAGACCCGGCTTAAACGTAGGCTTGAAAGCTTGGGCAAAGAAGCTAAGTTGGCTATAGCAAAGGGTTGTCGAAATTGCTCTGATGCAGTGAAGGGGCTTGCCATTGGAGAATTCCATGTTCTCTTACAGCAGCAAGGGTTTGCAGGTTTTATCTTCAGTTTGACATGCCCGGCATCCATTAAGCACTGGTCCCAGGCGTTTGGGTAATCCAAGTCCAATGAAGTCCACGCAGAAGCGCAACGCGTTCCTCACCATCCTCAAATTATGCAGCACCAAGGTGGAAGAACACGTGGGTGACACTATGCTAAAAATTTTCAGTTCAATTCACTCCATGCACGTGCATGTATCTTGGCACCGCTTGAAGATCTCCTAGTCACATGCCCTGCCAATGTCAAAAGGTAAGTCGCCTTGCAAACCTTTGTCCAGGCTACGCAACATAGATGAATCTTTGTCATTGCTGGGCATGTCCACGATATTTATACAAACGACGACGTGTGTGCGCTTTTACGTTGGTCAATGTGATGGCACCCAGTATGCGATCGCTGGCTCTACAAGAGCACCAACCAGCGATGGTACGTTGTGCGCTGCCTGATGTACACAAAGTGGTGTGGGCGACGAGCGTGTACCGCACTATGTACTGTGCGGGCAATCGCACAGAAACCTTGGCCAGCATTGCAGTGCCCGAACACACTCCTTCGCGCCCTGGCTGGAAACCTCTCACCCGGTGCCTGGAGCCGCGGGACCGCACCTGGGAGAGTATCCACTCTACAATTTCGCAATTCGTGCCCTGGAAATAGAACGAACGTTCGTTGGTCAGTCGTTAACGAAGACTGACATCCAGGCAATGCTATGAATACTTCGTATGTGTTAGTGCATCGTTGCAATGCAGGCACATCGTACTCAGGGGAATCGCTGCCAACCCCTTCGACCAAGTGCACACCCCCATCGTCCATAAACGCCCGCACCGGGCTGCTCGATTTTCCACTTTTCACCGCAGCACCGACCGCGCTGGGGCTGCCCGCGGTCCGCCATGGACCCGCTGCGCCTGCTGCGCAAGTTCGCGATGGAGCAGGACCTGCGGCGCGTGACGCGCCACGCGGGGAAGATCGACTTCGGGGATGACTACTCCTTCAGCGAGGACACGCCGGTGCCATGGCGCAAGTCCGGCAAGCCCGGGGAGTTCTACTCCCTGCTGTGCGTCTACTACTTCCTGCAGAACCGGAAGGTGGCGCACACGGAATATATGAAGCAGGCCACGAGCGCGCGGGTGCCAACGGTGACCATCGTGGACCGAAGGGTGCGTGGTTGCTTGCCCTCCGCCCTGGACCTCATGCCGGAGCGGGCCGGACGGTGAACCGGGGGGCTGGGGGTGTGGGGAGATATCGCGCAAAAGCACCCGGAGTGGATCGCGATTTGGGTATTGGGTATGGCTCGTGCGCGGGACTGCGGTGAGCATCGGGATTCTGGCTGACGGTGCGGGAGAATTGGATGGTTGCTGATGGGCCGGCGGTGGTCACAAATAAACAGCAGGTTCTGCATTGGTCACTAGCGTCCGATGCGAAATGTTTGGGCTTTCCCTTCCCCAAAAGGCGGTGTAATGCAGAAGGGAGCCAAATACAGGAGTGTGAGCAGAGAATCGTGTGATTCTGTGCCCAGGAGTTGAACTCGACATCTTCGGGTTTGCGCTACCTACAGTGTTGAGTTGTCACCTGATCTAATGACTGCATTTTGATGGGGCACCACCGTCCGCCATCAGACCCTGGAGCAGCATTCGAAGTTAGCCATTTGCTTCGCAGGAAATCGAAACCCCGTCAGGGGTGGCTCGCAACACGGGAACAGAACACGTGTCAGAACAAGATGAGATCGGAGAACAGGATGCATGCAGCCCTCAAGGAGATACATTCTTTCAAAGTTTGCCAGAATGTGACAAACCGTCCCCTTTTGTGCATGCGACAGTTGTGTGGCTACTTTGGCTGACTTTATTTGGCCCTGCAGGAGCTGGAGCAGTACCTGACGGGCAAGATAGACAATGCTGCAAGCATTGCATCAGTGGACGAGCTGCCAGTGCTGCGGCTGAGGAGCGCTGCAGCCGAGGCTGGGGATGGGCCAACAGCGGACCCAAGCCTGGAGCCCAAGAGCAAGCGTCCCAGGGTGGCAGATTCACGCCAGGATGGGATGCCTCAAGGCAGGTGGTTGGGGCCTCCTGGGGAGAGGGGGCCCACAGGATGCCACTCAGGTTCTGGGGAGGGGGGGAAAGGGGTTTTGCTGTTATGTATGCCTGATTCAGGAACAATGGGTATTCTCACAGGTTGTCATGTCAAGGAACTTCCACCAGCTGCTTCCAGCCCCTTCTGCTACACTGTTCTTGTTCCTGAGCCATGTTGTGGCTGTGACCACTTGCTCTGGGGCAAGGGGAAAGTACTGAAACTGGGCTTCTGCAGCAATTTTGGTTATCCACACACTCATGGATGCCAGGAAGGAGATAATGCCACCATCCCCAGCTTTGTGTGCAGCGCCATATGGGGACATGTGACCATGGGCATATGCTTGGTTGCCATCAGTTGTCAAAGTACCCAATCTATTGAGTTGAGTCCACAGAAGCCTTACCTCAGAAGAGAATTATTTGTGGTTGAGCACAAGAGTGCTCCCTTATTAGTGCAAACTTTTGGTTCCATTCAGGGGGCTAACTTCGGCCCATTCAGGGGAAGAGATTCAAGGTTTGGGAGATCCATCTACAGGGGATGGAGGCACAACAATGTCCGTCACGGATATGCTAATGTGATCTGATTGAAAACAAGAACAACAACTGATTTGGTAAGCAATCTGCAGGAGTGTGGGCCTGATGTTTGCTGCTGATTTTCAGGAGCACCGCTGCCACCAGAGGCCTCAGCCCCAACGGATGAGGGTCTGGGAATTGACAAGATATTCGCACAAGAGAGGCAGCTGAGGGACAGGAACACCATGCTGGTATTGCCACAAGGGATTTTTGAGTGTGGTGTGTTGGTGCTCAGCCTCACAGTTTAGTGCACACGTAATACTGCAGATGCATTATTGGGAGTGTTGCTCACAACATGGAAGCGAATTGTGCCATGAGGCAGTGCATTCGTAGTGCTTGGTGGGGACTCTGCACAGTTGGCAGCAGCTTTGATTTGACAGGCAACCAACTGGGCAATCTGCTACCATTGCTTGTATCGCTTTGTGAGAATGTACTATTGCACTAACCACATCCACATGACCATTGAATTACATGGACCAGGATCATAGGGGCAAATGCATCTGTGTGCTATCGGTACCGACTAGATCTGACTTAAGGAACAGGGTAATGAACAGTTCATCACCCTTGTGAAACACATTCCCCAAAATGTCGAACATGAATGCAGGGGGGGTAAAGCTTGTTGTGTCGCTGTTGAATTGGCATGAAATGTACATTGGCTGTGCTGGAAAGCTGTTGTAGCTGTTTCTCGAAACATTCAACAGTCCGCACTCTTTCTCCATTCTGACTCAACCTAGTTTATTCTGCAGTGAACTCTGCTTGCCCTGTTACGTCCCCATCACACTAAGCATACCTCAAAGAGCAGTGTACAACCTTGCAGACTGCTTGCTCTTCCATCACCTGCTTTCTGTTGGCAGGCATGTAGCCATGTCTCCATAAATCTGCCTGGTGGCTGCAAGGTTATTGGTTTCTTGAAATGTATCTGCCCCTGGGTGCAGAGAGTGCATGGGAGGGACTTCAGCCGGTGTTTTCAGCTGGTGGCTGACGTGATGCAAGAACTCCGACACAAGGAGAGACAGAGTGATCTGGCAGCTCAAAAGAGAAAAGAGCCTGTGGTAATTTTACACTTTCCCATGGACATGTTTCTTTAATACCAGCTGTAGCTAGCCATCAGAATAGGTGTATATGCACTGTAGATAGTGCATGTTGCCCTCAATTTGCATCTTGTGAATGCTGTACCATACCATCCCCTGCACAGTGCACAGTGCTTTTGATACCTATGCACTGTGAATGTTGTAGTGCAAAAAGTGGCCATGGACAGAGTCCAGATTGCCTGTACAGCATGTGTGCAGCCTTTGACTGCTTTTCGTAGTGAATGAATCGAAGCCTGTGGGCACGATTCCCCTGTCTGTGGGCTTGGCATCAATGGGTGAAATTCAAATATCTTCTCAAAGCCCCATCATGGCAGTTGCACTGCTTGTGTGGTTCAGCAGCTGTTGGATGCTGCTGTCTCCAGACACACGTTGAGAATCTGCCCAGCAGTTTAACTGATGTGCATTAGTCCTTCCTCGTGGATGAGGTATTGGTCGATGTACATGGTGCCCACACCAAGCCCATCCACAACTCAGAAAACATGCTGGACCAACATGAGATGGTCATGCACAACACGAGTGCTCTGTGCTTTTCGTGTCTGTTGGTATTCAACTAGCTCATCAATTGTCAATAAAATGATGCTCTGTGTGCCTGCTGCTCCTGTTGACAAAAGAATCTGCAAGTGCACCAATATTCTGCACCTGGCCATGATGGTCATGCACAGTGGGAGGGCACTGGCTTTGTGTTTGGTGACATCCAATCAGTGCATCTCTGCTAAGAACGATATGCATTGCATATCTGTTGCCTGTTGCAACTTGTATGCCCAATTTTGTACATGTCTTGGCCTCATGGTGAGCAGCACAGTGCGGACAAGACTTTTTGGTACATCTGTATGGGTGGAAGCACGATAACATGTTTGCAACTATTGCCCTCGTAGTGAACAATGGAAATGCACACTCTTCTGCACTGTAATGCTGCTACATGCAGTTCAGATGAATGGATGCTCATGTCCTCAGGGCCCCAGGCCAATACCTGTTCGCCCCAGTGGGCGTTTTGAGCGTGAGCTTCCCGAGAATCGTGTGAAGACGATGGCAGGCAAAGAATTTGCCAATGTGGAGGTTTCCCTCTATGGGTACAAGGGGCGGGAGACAGAGGCACAGAGGAATGGTGTACCTGGTGTGCCACAGCCGGCCTGGCAACATGGGCATGCGCAATATGCCCAGCAGGCTGCTGGGGGCCATGCTGCGCGTCACCAGCACAGGTGATCATGTGCTGAAACGTCCCTGTTAAGATCGAAATAAAAATACGAAAAAGCAGATTATGTGATGGGCAGCCTCCCTTCTGGAAACTGCTGCTTTGATAGTCCTTTTCATCCTGGGGATCGTTTTGCACAAATTCCAGTTATGCACAGGACACTAAGCAAAACAGGATAGTGCTGATAGTGTTCCATGCCTGAAAACTGACGATTCGACCTGCAGCCTGCTGTTGACCGTTTGTGTGCCACAATTGACCTGTTGCACAACTGTAGCTGTGGCAATCTGTTTGAATATATGTTTGCAAGCAAATTGTTAGCACTGCACCTGAACCTTCAAGGTGATGGACATCATACTTTCACACAAATCGTTTATGCAGCATGTATTGTTCCGTTCATTTGAGAATTCCCTCACAAAACGCTTGGGGGAAAATGGACGCAGCTGTTTCAAAGCCACTGGATGAATCTGCTCTGGTAGAATTTGCCATTTGACGATAATATGGTAACCTTCCACTGTTCGAGCATTGATGAGCATTGCACATCGATTGTGAATGTTTATTCCACATTTGTGTGCATCTCCTCACTCCACTTGTGAGGATTATCTGTGTGTGCCATCAATCTGTGAACTTGAGGGAAAGGCCACCTGTCTGAGG
>CAJHUC010001297.1:0-39128 GCA_905146915.1 Ostreobium quekettii | reverse complement strand
GGTAAAGAACAGCTCGCCCAGCTGCAGGCCGTTGATCTTCTTCTCCGCCAACCCGCACACGAAGGCGTCGCAGTCGTTGATCTCGTCGTTGTAGACCTTCGCGATTTGCCGCCACACGAACGGGTTGTCGTTGATCTGGCTCCACTCTGTGTATCTCTCCAGGCCGTAGGCCTCCCGGGCATCGTTGTACGTCGGCAGCCCCATGTCGCGGGCCCTCTGGATGTTCAGGGAGATAAGGTCCATATGGGGGCTGTCCGGCTCCTCCGTGAACAGGAAGTTGCGGATCTCGTCATTGGCCTGCGCGAATGCAGCCGGAGAGTCAGTGCAGTGGCCAAGTATTCTTGTACTCGCTTCACAGCTCCAGAAGTCGCACAATACCAACACGTCGCAAGGGCGACCACAGCCGAATCCGCTGCCACCAACGCAGCAACCGCGACGGTCCCAATTCGCACAGGCGTCTGCACAGGCATCGTTTGCACTCCCTCCCCTCCCCTCTTTTCCATTCCTCCTCTTTTCCTTCCCTCCCCTTCCCATTCGTCCTTTCTGGTTCTGATTTATTCCTTTCTCTACAATATATTCTGTAACGTTTCCCTCCCTGGGATTACAGAGCCGTACCAGTCAGCCGACAGCAGTGCCGCGCCTCTCAGCCACGGGCCGATGTCGTATGTCTCTACCAGTTCGGGGTTAAAGAAGGCGTCGCGAAGCGGCACCAGGACGGTCGAGCCACCAGCGGGCACGCGCCACAACTGGGATGGCACCATGGAGTGGCCGTACCGGTAGGCCACCGTCGAGAAGAAGGCCGTGACGCCCGGGTCGATTTCCTCATCGTACTTGTAGTCACCGGGCGCAGCGGCGCTGCCGATCAGGAGGGGCAGGTACTCGGCTGTAGAGTACAGGTGAAACGATCAGTTCTTGCCCGCTGACACAACAGTGGAATCGGTGGCAGTGGCAAAAGCCACGGAGCAGCGGCGCAGGTTGGGGCAAGCCGCAAGTGAGCGTGAATTGTGGAAGCAAACCGCTTGGCAGGACGTTGACCTCATGGGCACGTTCAAAAGTCTGACGTCAAACGACAGATCAGCGGGTGCAGCGACCCTCAGGTGTACTATCCTCTGCCACTGTTTTTCTGCAATATTTCGAATCGAGCTTTCAATTCCCAGGCACGCTCGCAGTGTCCGCATAACCACCCTGCACACCGCTGCGCACCTTGCTATTAAATGACTGTGAAAGGAACAGAGGGGTTGGGAGAAGGATGGCCAATATCGGGAAGACACACGGGCGAGCGAATGAAAGATACCATTGAAAAAGAGGAACTAGCATCGTGCACTTACTGTACACAATGCTCTGCCAGCACGAGATGACAATCGCTCGGGCCGTCTCGAACAACTGCTTGTCGCCGAAGTCAGGGAAGATGGCCTTCAGCTCCGTGGCCACCTGGTTATGCTCCCGTGCCCACAGTGTGTGCATCGAAAGCAGGATGACCTGCTCATTAGCACGGATGTCCCCTGCCACGAAAAATCTGTCATCTGCGTCGGGTGCGTTGCTGAGCTTAGCGCCCAAAGCATCGGGACCGCTGAGCTTGTTCTTGGGCAAGAAGCCAGCACCGTGCAGCTTGAGGAGGCCGTCCTTGTGCGTCCTCAGAGCGTTGGCGCGAGCGAAGTCCTGGCCGTACACCTGGCGAGCGGGGACTCAACCATCAAGGGATGCTTGCATGGCGCAACTCTTTTTGCTAAAAATGCAACATAAATGGGCAACCTCCAGTGCACGTGTGGAGGTTCGACTGCAAGGTGTGGACGAGCATGCAACAATCTCTAAATGCGACAAGAATAACAAGCACCATGCCAAAGGCATGGATAGGAAACTCTGACTTGTGATTTACTTGCTGTCCTTACCTGCATACACCAGCTGCAATCCTTTGTTAAAAATTGCCGTCGACAAGACTAAGTGGTGATCTTGCATGTTGTAGGGGCTGAAGGGCATGATACATATAAGAACGCGTTTCTGTCCCTCAAAGACACGATGCAAAGGATTCAAACTTTGCCAGCGGAAACATGGGCATCCAACAATCAGCCGTTGGGCCATTCAACTTTGTCGAACCGCACAGCTAACCCACCATTCCCAGGTCGATGTAAGCAGAATGCTTGTTGACGAACTTCACAGGGTTGCCCTCATCGGGGATCTGCACTGAGCGCTTGAACTCGAGCTCCTCCGTTCCTCCGAAGTAGAAGTCACCCTCAGGCACAAAGATGGGGAATTCCTCAACTGCCCGTGTGTCGGTGAATCCTGGCTGCTTGTCTTCGGCAATCTGGCTCTCTGGAGTGAGGTCCAAGTCGTGGTCCAGGAATTGGCCAGTGGTCCAGAACAGGTCAGTGTAGCCAACAGGGTTTGTGGCAACACCATCGTCACCTGGATAGCATAGCAGTGTCAGTGAAAACATGGAGGCGTTGGGTGGGGGTGCCCGGAAGGATGGGCTCAAGATTGGGGCAAGTTTTCTGTATGAGGGGGCTAGCAAGGGTTGAGTGGAAATTACAAAGGAAAAAAGCAACAAATATCAAAAAGTATACAGAAACGCCACATTGCTTGGACAATTCAGATGCGATTCCAGGCATCTATTCTCCATGGCCTGAATCCTTCTGTGTGTGTGCAGTGGTGAGGCCAGGCATTAGCTACCACACCAGCACACCTGGGCCTCCCCTCACCCAGCCATGGATCCTGCCACACTGAGGACCGATGAACTCGAACCCCTCTGAGGGGTCACTGACAACCATGGCATCTTCACCGGCACAGCGGAACTCCACCAGGAGCTCGCAGTCAGATCCACTTGACCACTTAAACCTCACGGTGCCTGAACTCAGCTCCTCCAGGGCCTCCCACTCCAATTTGGCAGTGTCCAAGTTTGAAGACCGGCTTGCGGTGGCTGTGCTAAAGAGGCATGCTTCCCAACTGGTGGGGCCAACAGCGGAGGTGGTGAAGCACTGGCCATCCATGCCAGTGGCAGCATCCTTCAGATATTCAAGCCCAAGACCTGTGCACAGGAAAGGCAACAACTCAAGCAACGATTTAACTCAAGCTGGATAATGGGATTGTGTTGAATGTGATGTCCTTTCACTGCACTGTTTTGCACTTGAAAGCAACAACAGGATACAACTCAGCAAGGGGGTGCATAGAGCTGATCCAGAAGCCTTACTCTCAGCAAAGATTCCATTGCTGACCGCACGGGGGCTGATCTCCTTGTTTCCACCAGGCGATGACACCCCGTCTCCAAAACTGGGGTCATTCTTTGCGAGCCTAAGTAGGGTTTCGCCTGAGGCGCCCCGCCTTGGGTACTTCAGGTTGTTGCAGTCGCCCTCCAGTGTTCGGGAGAACTGCAGCAGTGTGCAGTCTTCCCCAAAGAATGATTCCAGGTTGGAGAGCTGCAACAAAGCAAGGTACCACAAACGTTAGTGCCTGGTCACCCACTGAGAACACGAACACCAAGCTGTGTCTTTGTCTATCACTGGTGCACAAGCTTTGCAGCAGCCCAGGTGATGCTGAGCACACATGGACATGGCAATCGAAGTTGAGCAGTTGGCACCCAGTTTGCGTGCTTTGCTCACCATCTCCTGGAATAGGGACTCGATCAATATGCTGGCGGCACCCGACAGGTCCTCTGGGTCGATCTTCCCCTCAAAGGCAAACTCCAAGACAGACTGCTCAGCGTTGCCACCATCTGCCGGCGCGATCCAGAACAGGATCCGGGAGCCCACGATGCTGAAGCCCTCAAAAACGCCTGGCGTATGGAAGGTCACCACAGCAATATGATAGAACTCCTCCTGAGGATAGCATTGTGAAAATGTTAGCAGTGCCAGGTCCAAAGATGTTTGAGCGAAGTGGACACTGAAAGCAACACGCCAAAGTGCACTGCCAGGCACAAGAGCCTTTTGCCTGTCCTGGACACTAAAGGCAAGACAGCAGCGGTGGCGGTTTTCTTCAGTGCCATGTTCGCCACTTCGCGCAACTCTCGGGAAGGACAACAAGTCGCAGAGAGTTGAGCAGCTGCCTGGAGGGTAGTCGATTCGCGCTCACCTTGTTGGTTTCTACAACCTCAAATTGGACCATTTCCCCGGTGTTGAGGTCGACTATGAACTCACTCTCTCCGTCGAGTGGGCGGATGGTGAGGGCGAGGTTCCCAAAGCCACGGGCCAGAACTTGCCTGAAGGAACAACAGACAACTGCACTCATCTGCTGAACTCGGGCAGCAACTTCAAGACTGAACTGTAGGTTTGGCGCAGGTCATAGCGTCAAAGTCAGCCAAGACCAGAGAGTGCAACCAAAACCACAGGGCTCCACGAGAGTTCTAATCTGGGCAGCTCGCAAGGGGTATTCGCGTCGTGGTCACGCGGATCGCAGCTCCGTGCATTTGATTGTGGACAAATGCCAGCGACGAGCGCTGAACGAACAACGGTGTCCCGGAATAGGGCAGATGGAACCCGTTGGTAGGGCTGTGGCCAGTGCCCACTCCAACGCTGTGGCGGGATACCAGGGCACGGGGCAATGTAGCGAGTTCGTGGGCCTCACTGAGGACATCCCACGCTGTACCGCATCACGCAGCGCGGGCGGATGGTGAACCAAGGTGGATGGTGAACCAGGAAGCCTCGGCCCTGCCAACGGCAAGGATGGGCGCGAAATACATGGGCAGCAGCACCGGGAGCAGGAGTTTCTCAAACCGATGCAAAACGTCCCCCCCATCCCCGTGCGCATCCAACCCTTTTGCCCTTTGCGCGCCCACTGCGTGAGAGTTCATCGTTGCGAACCCGCGTTCCTTGCAAGTCATCGTCCCTCAACCCACCCATAGTCCTCCAGGATGTTCCATATGTCTTGGCCCTTCATGTTCACAGCCGCCTCCACAACGGGATCCCAGTCGCCCTCCGGCCGCAGCGCGTCCCGGTTGTCGAGACCGCCCGACACCACGCACAGATCAATGTTGGTGTCCGTTCCCTGCACGTCGAACGGCACGCCACCCACTACCGCCGTGACGCTGCCGCCCACCGACGTGAGCGTCGTGGATGAGCTGCTGGTGGTGACGCCGCCCACCGACGTGGATGTCTTCACAGTCGTCGTGCTGTTCACGTCTCCGGCGCCAGTCACTGTGCTGGTGATCTCCGTCGAGGTTCCGCCTTCCTCGCACGCCAGGCGCACCGTCTGCGAGTCGCTGAGGCTCGTGATCGTCTGAGAGGCCGCTTGCGCGGCTAGGAGGGCAAGGAGGGCTGCCACGAAGGCGTGCCGCAGCCGCGCCGGCCTTGCCATGGCTGCCAGGCCGATGTGGGACTCTGCCTGCAAAAACAGCCGATGGGTCTATCATTGGGGCATGGAAACACATGCAAGGACATGTTCCGGGGGCAAGGTGGTGCAGGGCAGAGTGAGGGGTTGTCGGCTGTTAGCGCGTCCGCGCCTTGCTGGGAAGGTGTGAGCTACGTCCGCTGACACGTGCCGCGGGAGACTGGCGTCACGGGTGGCCGACAAGCGAAATCAGCCGATTCTTCAGCCAGACATTCCCCCACACGGCAAGAGAGTGCACGGCCCCTGCTCAAGTTCTTCCAAGCGGGGGCTTTTTACCAAGGCCTCCCGCGGCAAGCGACCACCAACCGCTCAACGATCGTGACCATCCTACGACTATCGCGCTGCCCGTACACGAATTGAGCTCGCGCATCCCGTTTTCAGTAGCAATCACCCCAGCCAGCACGCCCGAGGTGCAATCGACCCAATGCTGCCCCCCTCCCCCCAGCGCAAAGACCCCGAGGCCGCACCCCTGACGGACAAGGCGCTCCTCACCTCGTGGCCGCTTGCAAACTCGTGACGCAGCGGCAGCCTTGCTGAAGCGTGTCACGAGGCGCTGTGCGGCGCGTGACCACCTCGGTGTTCTCGCTTGTGTCGCTGTGGAGGCGCGGGGGGAACACCGAGGGCGTGGCGTTTTCGTACGGAGGGGGCGCAGGCTGCTTAAGTGTGGGCAGGGGAGCAGTACCCTTGGATGCCATGGACACACTTCTCGCAGTGGGTAACAGAGAAGTTCCTCAGCCAAGGGGCCCAGCCGCGCGAAGATCAGTGTCAGGCCACCGTGCTGATGTGTGTGCCGCGGCGCGGCCCAATGTTGCCCGGGTCCGAAGCAATTTCGCATTGCAACACCACATAATGGGCTGCCAGCCGGCCTGGCAGCGTCCAGGTCGCACAATCGAGGGGCACTGCGGAAGGGCCGCAGCTCGACCCACTGACGTATGCCATTGATTTGTCCAGTGCGGGGCAAGGAGGTAGCCGTTAGCTTCCTACTTTGCCCGAGCAGAGCGGTGGTCATGATCTGTTCATTGACATCGGATGCATTACCGCAATCAGAAGTATTTGCCGATGACAATACATGGAGACAAGTGTTTTGGCCAGTTGGCGAGAGTGGGTTGAAGCAAATAAGTGTTCGCGCATTGCAATGTCGAAAAAGTCTTAATTGATTTCGATGAATGTCAACTTAGGCACGGAAATGAAAGTGAGAATGTATCTCGTCGTCTGGTCCAGCAGCAGGGACACAAGCAGGCATGAATTGTTGTGGGCAGCGCGTTCATCAGTCGTTAAGGATTCTGAATCAGCAGGTGGTCTTTCCAAAATCAGCGCACTTAGAAGCTTGAGCACCTGGCAGCTCTCGTCGGCTTCGCTTGCATCAATCCTTGGATGTTGATGTCCTGGCCCCTGCCAACCCACGCCACTATGTACAGTACATCACTGCTTTGATTTTGTCCACGAGGATAAAATACTGCACGCAGGGCAATGTTGCTGAAAAGACTGTTGATGGCTGTGGCCCACCGTACCGACGTTGTTTGGGTACACCCCATGCCGGTCTCTTCTACATCGGGCCAACGATGTTTTATTAAGTGTGATGCGAGGCCATACCCTCGAATGGGGGCGTCGCTGTCTGCCATGACATAATGCAATAAACGCGTGAAGGGCGCGTGCTACTTCGAATTTCCGCATTGCGACTGCCCTCTCTCCCTTCAACGCACATTTGTCCAGTTCCTGCGGCCACCAAGGTCTGCCAGCCTTACGATTTTGGATCCCACGCAGACCTCACCGCCTGGTGCTGCGGAGTACTGTTGCACAGCCCGAAGGAAGGCAACCAGCATCCCGAGCCGAGGCACAGCAAGCAAAAACACGCGCCCGCTGACTCCGTCACACAGTTCCCAGGAATCGTCGAGGGAAATGTGGCGGTGCTGAAAGCACATTCCAAGTCACACGTTTTCGCACCCGGGTACATGCCGCGTACTGCGTGGCCAACTCGCCTTGACGTGCGCCAAAGATTTGGAAACAATGTAGGCACAGTTCGCGACCAGAGCACCAGGCGGTTCGCAAACACTGTTTGGGGTGACGAGGCCAGCTGCCGAGGGTCCACGGTGCAGCAGAGATTCACGAGCTGTGCAAAACTGCAGCTCGGGCCTGGAGCCTGCTGTGCTCCCCCATGAACATGACTGTCGCCTGCAGCTTTTTCAAGCTCAACGAGAAATTGCAAAAGAGCAGCGCACAAGGACATGGGGCCAAACCGGCGGTGTGCACCAGTGGGCCACGACCCCTTAAGGCTCAAGCGGACGTCTCATGCCGTCGTGTGGAAGTTTCAGTGACTCTGGAGGCTTGATGGTGTTTCCCATCTGATAAACTGCAGTTTGCTTTCTTTCCCGTCGATGTTCCACATGACCATGGCGACCTGGTGCCCTACGCGCTTGAGCACCAGCTGTCGTGCATCCCCAATGCGGCTGCATCGCAAAACCGCCGTGGCATTCGTCGTTGATTTGAAGTTGCGTTTTCAAGGCAGATGTCCTATCAGGCACGTGTGCATCTATTTGTATGTTTGTTCCCCAACAGCACTTTCCCCTAAACCCACCCAAACCGCACTTTGCCATAACAGTGGCAAGCACCAGTGGACTGCCCTGAGCTGGACATGGCCCACGAAGGGTGAGGGTTCCGAAGACTATTGTATTGGATCGATACCCACAACCTCTGATCGAAAATGCTTCAACTTTCCAGCAGCTGCACTTCATGGGGCTAAACCACGGGAGCTTCGTGGCTGCTGAACATTTTCGCTGCAAGTGCATTCACACAAACATGCGCCCACACAAACCAGGTCGCTGTCCGCCATGGAGGGGAATGCATGCTACAGCTGAGCCGACCAACTCCCAAGTGAAAGGAAACAAGAAATGGTGTTGAACCAGTGTACCGCCTCACTGTCGCAATTTTCCTGTCAAGGGACAACGGCAGACCACAGCACTGACTGGGTCACATTGCCAATTAAATAGTGCACTGCATCCTTACAGTGTCTGGACATCCCCTTTTGGGGAGAAGATCAGTCAGAGTTCGCCAGGGTCTTCCAGGACAAGGGCGTCCCAACGTGCACGTGATTACATAGTGCCACCACAAACAATTCCACCTACTAGTAGAAATTCCCTGACTAGAATGCCTGACCAGGGGCCGTCATCTCCGTGCATGGCTTGGCATCTCGTACTCTTCCTCGTACTCCAACTCCACATGTGGCCGGCGCTTCTTCTTTCCCGCTTTCCTGCAACAGCCAACACATGATTGTCACAACATCACTTGAGGGCGCAAGGGCAGTTCTTGGTTGCTAAATTTGACAAATGCAGTTGAAGGATTAACAACATTTGTCTGTCAATGCCCAGAGAGCAGTGCCCATCAGGCGTCTGGAGCTTGCAACTGAGAAAAATGAACAAGGACATAGCTTCCAGCGAGTTCACAACGAGCTGGTTTCCTACTTTTCCTTGGTTCTTGAGTAACAATGGAGTGTAAGCACTTCTGGGCCCCAGGCGTTCCCAGCGCCATTCAAGACGTGCACAGTATTCAAAATAAATGGGCCAGAAAACTGAGTTCAGTAAGTTTCTGCAACAGGCTGTCAGTATTCCAGGTGTAAGTCTGGGCAGGTGTACCAGGACAAGTAGAGAGGAGCTACACATGTTGGGGACTACCACAACATATTGTGCATGGAAATTTTCCCACACCATCTTACTCTGGCCCATTGGAAGACATTTTCCTTCTGTTTCACCACAGACTTCACAGCAGAAAAACACAAACTTCAGAGATCACTTGACTCTTCAGCACATGACTTCAGTGGTCTTATAGAAACATGCTCAGGATATTTAACCCAGCAGATGGATAGAAACTGTTGTGGCAACTGCTCTGTGCATTTCTACTGTCTTCAGTGACGTGCACAACTTTTACAATATGGAAAGCAGCTGCATATCCACTGTTGAGAAACCTTTACCCTGCCTGCTGCAGTTTGTAAGTATAAGTGGCATGCTAATGAGCATGGCATTGCTACCAGCAGCAATGGTCTGCCAGGCATTCCGGGTACCGTGGACATTGACACACAAGAAAATGCTGTAAGTAGTCGGTCTTTTCCACCATCAATCTGTTTTCGCTTTCGATGGCCAAAGAAACAGTACCATGCATCACCAAGGACCTAACATTGACTGAGCTTCCATACACATTCTATTTCATTCTCTTCTCTCACCTTGGTGTTGAAGCCAACTTCCTCTTACTACCTCCCTGTCCTTCAGAGGGCTCCTCGTCTGCCCACAAGCAACACAGTATCCAGTCAGCTGCAGAGCACTTGGATTGGAACACAGCCATGCACGTTGCACTGGTCACCCCATTCGCCTTTCTCGTGTGCAACATCTGTCAATTCTTTACTGCTGATGCCACTCCAAGCAAAAGACTGTCTCTCTTTCCATCAGTTGGAATGAGGTCATCACCTTTGCCAGATACAAACATAAGAGCACACCAACGTGAACATGAATGCAAACAACGAACAGAATTCAGCTGTCACAGACAATAGCTATGACCAGCACACAACATTCTGGCCAATCAACCCTGCTAGGTCAGCACTGAATATAGAACTGTGTGGCCTCATGGCCCATTTACCTGCACCCTACATACTCAACTTTGGAAACTGTTGCCCAAGGCCAAGTACGTAGTTTGGCAACTGTGACAGGCATGGATGAAAACAAAGAAAGTAGAGCCTGCCCAGTCTGCACAAGCTACCAACTTGCCTAAATGCAAAATACCAATTTCGCGCCTTTGGCAGTTAAAAAAGTTGTTCAGTGTGCACGCTACCTGCTGCGTGCACGTCACACACAACACTTCGACTGTCCAACTTGTATGCTTTGTTGTGGTAAGTGCCCCTTAAATGAGCTGACTGAGCCTTGACTCATTCACTTGACTGAGCTGCTGAGCCAACATTGTCAAAACACGAAAGGCCAATCTATGCACTGTGGCCCCAGCAGCAACAATGGGCATTTTTCATATCCACACTTACATTGGTGCAAATAGGTGGACAGATACAAACTGCCAAGCTGCAAGGCACCTCTCACACTGTCTTTCTTCATATTTGGCCTCCCTCATCTGGCTATGCTGGTGATTCGTACCATGGCTGCTTCCAATTGTGACAGTTGTTTTCATACCTGACGAGGATGGTTCACCGTCATCTTCACCAACATCACCATCATCCCCACACCGCATATCCTCGATGTCGTCTTCACTCAGCTCCACGTCCGACACATAATCCACCTCCTAATAAGCACAGTGGCACTTCTCAACAAAGAGAACAGTGTTAACAAAGGTGTCCATTAGCCATTGCAACACACACTGCTGAACATAGCTCATCCAGACAAAAAGACAAAGCAACTTCATACCAAGACCACAAAACTACCAGCATTCGCCCAATTAAGACAATGGCAGTGAATCACCATATTCCACAGTTCATCAGCGTAGACTTATGCTCACAGGGCCAGGCACAGCACCATCGCGAACCGTCATTGAGCAACTGAGTCTGAAGAGTACATGTTACCCAGCTCTGGTCAACTCCACACCGCACTTGAAGAAGCATGAAGATTGCCCTGTTTCATCTCAGCTGCGGACCCTTCAACCCAACAAGGGCTTGAAGCCCAGCTTTGAATTACAATAACTGTGCAATATCTCAAGAAAGAGACTGTATTTGTACACATTCTTCTGAATAAGCGATCTTTAAATAGTGACTGCCATGCACACTACAATTTAGCCCCTACATATCACAATGCCATGGTGCATCCATAATTCTTGCTGACCAATACTAGAAAGGATCGTTGCCAGAAACTGCACAACAGGGACTGAAATAAACCCTGCCCATTATCCCACTGTCTCTCACCACATACCAACAATACAGTGTACCGAGTGACACGACATTGCACAGTGTGGCCAATACTCTGGCATGCATACCCTCGCCAACCCAAATTTCGCCATTTCTGATCGCCTTCACTTGGCCACCGCCTCACCTGCTCCTCCTCCTCTTCCTCTTCTTCAAGCTCGTCTTCTTCCTCTTCTTCATCCTCATCCTCATCTTCGCTCAGGCCCTCTACATATTCCTCAATTTCGTCCTCTTCCTGCTTGGTTCTCTTCAGCTCCCTCTCCAAAGCCTATGCTCAAGACACTTTCAGAATCGTTGCAGCCCCCCAGCACCATACGTACTTGCTTAATCAACAACACGAATTTGTGAACTCCAAGCAATCAACGAAAAACCTTTGGATGTCAGCAGTGCAACTTGCAACAATCCATTCAGCAGCCATATGCAATCCATTCACAAGCCGCTTTGTTCCAAGGAACGATACAGCATCAGCTGGCAGTGTATGGAAAGCTGCACAAAGCATTCTATCAAATAGCATTTCCTTCAATGAACCAGATCTGAACCACGAGGTGGAGGTTGCTAGTCACAAGATACACAAACAAGCTTGCTAAAGTCATCACAGCCAAAATTGAAGGGAAAAGTGCTTACAAACTGCAGTTCACAGATGGCGGCCTGGCACCCTAACAACCTATGTTCTATGTTGGCATGACACCTGCTCTGCAGATGTCTGCCATTAGGCACATGAAGGTGTTCAGAAACTGAATCGTCACCATCACTGTGCAGAAGCACACCTTGTTGCTTCTCGTCTCTGTCCACTAGAACAAAGATAGTGACAAGTTCGATGTACTCTGATTGCTGATCTGCCAGGGCCCCCCTGATGGGACGGGGGAGCCACCTGGACATTGAAATGGCATGCAATATTTTGGAACAGAAAGAAACACACCTTGTTGTACTGCTCCATCGGGAAGTTATAGATGTCTCCATAAGTCCCAGTCTTCAGGCGGTTCAAAAGTTCATTCTCAATTGCATTGTCCACCCTTGCAACCACCTCAGCTCTTGCCTCACGTTTTCGTTCCACCTTTTCTTCCCTGACGAAAAACACAAGAAGATGCAAATCGTTTGGCACCAACATTGCAGGCACATCCGATTGTCATAAACATTGCAGGCAAAGCGGCATGAGGAAGTCATGCCTGCACTTAACATTTCTAGCAAGTGCCTGTCGCTGCTTGTAAGGTACAAGGCCATTCTTTCGTCCTCTTTCGGGACATGAGTAGATTTCGCAAGATGGAGCACATGGCAGGTTAACATGAATCCAGCTCGCTTGCTGGGTTAAGGTAGATTTAAAGTTTGTATCTTCTAATCTACCAGAACCTCTGGACTTAAAATCTCGCTTTCATTGCAGCTATGAACAAGGCGAACCACTGTCCATGTGACCTGCAGGTGACGGCAGGCACTTTTCACATCTGCAACTGTTTGTTTCAGGAGACATGTACATCTTGAGTGAACCATACAGCATCCATACCATCTACCTTGAAGGGTCTTCAAAATGGCTGCTGGGCAGAGGGACTTCAATATTGTGGCAAGTGAAGTCCATAAACTACAAGGCACTATGTGGCAAGACATTAATGAGTGAACAACAGTACAGCAGTACTTCCTGATAAAGTCTATTAAGCCCTGCAACATTTTGAGACTTAATGGCTGCATTACAAGTGGTTTCTTCCTCGGCTTCTTGACAAATGAGTGCCACCCAGTTATCTTTACCACTTGGCATCACAGAACATCAGGGCCTGACTGGTGCAGTCAAGCCCAGTCAGGCTCCAGACTCTCTCTGACTTGAATTGTTTTAGGTTTGGGGCTTTGGCATTTTAAAAATATACTTGTAGGTGTAGGGTTCCAACTCTTCTTGTCTGACGCATAGTCAGGCCCTGACCCTTATTTACGTTCTTGATGGGTACACATTACGTTGGAAGGAATCAGCTGCCATGGGTGGTGGTGGGCACAATTCAAAGGAGAGGCAGCCCAGACATCGCGCACAGAGACAATGTCCTTCAGGACGATTGCAAAGTATCTTGTTGATCACTTTCCAACAGTGACAGTAACACCACACCCGATGGCACACATACTAGCACACGTATGTCAAGTTGCTGGAGCTTGTGTGCATTTGTTGGACAAATCCCTTTGTTGGCATTTCTCCTGAAGAGACTCACTTTCGAAGAGCCTCAATCTATAAACTGGAGTGGCTGAATGAAAGCGGGGAAAATGTTGTGTTGCCAAGTTGAAAGTTCTTATATATTACTGTATTTGCTGTAGGCACTTTCACCCTGACATGTTCAATGCAACAGTCCTCAAGCCTGATGGACATGGAGTTTGGCATGTGCACACCACACACTGCAAGGGCTATTGTGCCTTGTACACATGCAAGGCTCAAAATCCCCATGCATGTTTTATAGCTATGCAGTATGTTGTGTATTCTCACGCTGGAACATCACTGCTAGCGTGAAACGGCGTCTCACCATCTTTCTGTCTGGGAGCAGGGTATCCATTGGCTGGCATGCTTCTGTTTCTAAGCACTATGAATTTGTTGGTTGGGCACCAGCCACCTGAAGACCCTAAAGAGAATCAAGATGACCACACTCACATAATTGGGGTGCACATTGTATGACCAAGCTGGTTTCTGTTCAACATCCAATTCCAAACACTCACATTCTCTTGATAGGCACCAGCTTGGGCCTGGGTCTCGCCACTAGCCGCTTCATCCGAATGAGGTACTGTGTGATCTTTGTCAGACGTTGCTTGTTCTTATGTATGAGGTTCTCCGGCCAGTACTTCAGCCGCTCATCGATCTGGTCCAGGGCCTTCATGTAGTTGTTGCTGAGCTTGACCCTCTCCCACAGTCTGGAGGGCATGTGGGCACGTTCGATAGACTTCATGTATAGGTAGCACAAGCCCTCCTCTTCCTTGATGGGAGCAAACTTCTCTTTAAGTTTTCATTGACCACATGGGACAACAGTGCCCATACATCCCTTCAGGACGATGATGTGCACACTTGACTCACAAGTGTTCCCAGAATGTGTGACTTGCCTTGCTGGCAATTTCCACTGCGACAGCAATCGCTAGAGTTTTGGTACGGCAGTTAACCAAATGGTAAATTCTCATGCATTTAAATACACGGCAGATGTTGCACCTTGTGCAGTATCTTGGGCTCCATTTATATATTTCTGAGAAGTACTCTGGTGTTATTCGATGATGCGGGTTTGGCCGTCCAATAGCAATTTTTGCTATCTAGACCATCCAATCTGATGCTATTCCATATAACAGTTCAGCAGTGACAGGTGACATTACCATGGCACCTTGCCACATAGCATGTAGCTGTGATTCATCGAAAGGCTCAACGAGGCATGGCCAACACAGTTCTGTGCAATGAAAAGGCTCACCTTGATGGTTGCATAACGCGAGTTGGCCAAGGGACAAGATGATTTGTTGCACAAACCACTGACATTATCCTCATTTCGGCAAAACTTCTGTGTCTGGGTCTTTACCAGGAAAGAGCATTTGCCTTTGCTGATGATCTGTGATCGCAAGCAAGCCAACAGCTTAAGACCTCTTTTGCATTAATTCCTACTAAGTCTTGCATGTGGATGATTGCAGGACTGTGTGATTTGCTAATTTTGCTTCAACAACTATAATCAAATCCAACATTACACTGCCCTTGCACCATGATGGTGACAACCAGCAGTTTTCACAGCTTCAACATCTGTCCAAGAATGCTGTCTCCTTAAACTTCAGCCACATCCTATACTACACTGCCCTTGCACCTTGATGGTGACAACCAGCAGTTTGTACAGAGTCAAAATCTATCCACAGACCAAACTAAATCCTGATGTACTGCCTGTTAAATTGTTACACACTGTGCGCATGAGTCCATCAAGACTCTATTGAGCAACAAGTCTGTTGCAAGTACAAAGTCAGAATATGCTTACTACTGTTCGAGCAGTATGCTATGAATATGGTGACAACAAGTTAGCAAAATGCAGAAGATTGTGCAAAATGGTTTTACTTGCATAAAGCAATGGGAACAGGGCATCTGATACCATCGTAAAACACGTTTGGAAAGCACATACAACTATGGAATCTTAAAGCTTCCTTCCTGGCAGTAACTCACTACGATGCACTCCTATCACGATGTTGAGATGCTGTGCGCTGCACAGTTTCTTGAGCAGTGAAGCAGGTGCAGCAGTAGCTACACATCACTAGATGCCAACAGTAATTGCGTTTCAACGATGCACAACAAGACCCAAGGAGCCCTAATAAGGGCACCATGGAACGCAATGTCGACAATATAGCAGGGCACTGTTATGATGCTTAAGCACTGTCTAGCTTCTGGATGGCTATTCACCGCCCCTAGCATTGGGCATTATCTCTGTTCCCGGCAGGTTTGGAACAATGGCCATATACTTGCAGGGTGGGTCGCAGGTATGGGAACCTGGTGCAAGCAGCACAATTGATTGCATTGCAATCTAAAGGCATGCCAGATACAAACACTGAGTTGATCACCAGCACACATGTACAGGAAGCAGAAACAATGATGGAAGCCACATGCCACTTCATGCACCACACAAGCCAACTGAACTCATATTGTTTATGCTAATCAGCTAGAAAAACTACAAAAAGCACCGTGACAATAACGGACTGCGTGGCTGTAAAGGCCCCCTCCCACGTCAGTGGGCCAGCTCTGTTGTTTGAGACCTTAAACAACACCAGAATTCAGCCAACGAGGCCCTTTGCCAATTGCAGTTTAGGGACGCAGCGAGGATTAGAGCTCTGTTTGCCGGGGACCTTGTACCGGTGAGGCAACAAGCACATTGTACTTAAAAATTGGCACGATTGTGCTTGCAAAGGTGGATCACGCAACTTCTGAATAACCGACATAGTTCTGTCAACTGGAAAGACAACGCTTCTTGCACCAAAGAGCAGCGCTTCGCAGACATGCTCTTCTGCTTGAAATGCGCTTGTGCCCCAGCAGCTGCGATAGCCTCTACCTGCTGCAATAGCATTGCTGTGAACGCAGAGGCTACTGCAGCAGTCCCACAATACAGTTGCGCTACAGCGGCACAGACAGTAAGTGCCTGGCATTTCCATGCGCGCCTCAGAGATTTCAATCCAATTTTCACTACCCATGCGATATTGGTATTTTGCCGTGTGCTGACTGCGTTGCGCCTGTTTTCGTCGCAATCAACTCATTGGTCCCCAACATGCGCCAACGGTCTGCGGCATCAGCCATGTTCGCGATTGTTTGCAACCACCGGACGCACGCACGCACGCATTCGCCGCCATCAGAAGCGCGCTCTGCCCTCACCTCCCATATTAAACTGTCATGTTGCATCGCGGCCGCCGGCCAAGCCCGGTCCCGAAGGACCCGATTCCGCCTCCGGTTTGGGCCTCGCGAGCCAAGAGATCCTTTAAACAGGCAGGCAGCTTCGACACCAAAGCCGTATGCTGAATGGCCCTGTCGTGCAAGAGGTGGAGGGCGCCGAAGGGTACGGGCTCCGGTCTCCTGGACGCGCTGCAGACGGCGAGGTTGGCTGCACACCGTGCCTCTGCGCGGCCCCTGAATTTGAGAAGTTGTCCTAATTAGGTGGGGCGAGCTCCTCAAAGCTCTGCGGAGCGTGGAGGGCAGCACCAGAAATGTCCAGTACAGGCCAGCGCCTCCGTCAGTCAGTAAATCTACTATGCATCATAGCAGACAAGGTAAAGGTTTTGGAAAATGCTATAGTTCAGTACGCCATGACCGACAACTAACGTGGACCTCAAGACGCCCGCCAATTCCTTGTTGAACTTCTGCAACAAGTACGCATTTCTGCCATTGCATTGCGATATTACCGCATGAAGTGCCACCCGCTGTCACAAGGCGGTGTATTGCACTTCTGTACCGCCGAAGATCCAAGTGCCTGGGAAAACAATTTCTTCACACTTCTGCAATCACGAAACTTGGGCCTTCCCACTCGTCATGTGGCCCCAATGCCCGCACAACGCCTGGCATTTTCCTAAAACTGACCAACGCGTAGGCTCTGGAAACGTTGCAGGAAACCTTCACCCTCCCTGCCAGGAGCCCACAGAAATCTGTGTAACATAGTGTATTCAACCCTTCCGCATTTGGAAATTTCAGCGTCACTATCTTTCCTCCGCGTTAGAGAAGGCGCTACGTCGATTCTGTTACGCTTAGTGTCAATTTGACGCGAAGCTTAGACCCTCCACCCCACCCCCCCACCTCCCTCCTCAGCGTCAATACTTATGTCGAAGCAAGGATGACTCAGCTTCATTATGTGACAGTGATATGCAACTTCTAGGTGGTTTTCAGGACAAAAAGTAGCCAAAGTTGTGCTCATTTCAGTGGGTTGCGAATTGGGATGGTAAACGGAATTGTAGACGAGGCGGGCAGCCATAATTTTTGTAGATTCATCCATTTTAAGGCCATTTCTGAACACCGAACATTTGCAGGTGGTTTAGGAACAAGTCATGAGTTGTTTCCCGCTGATCCGCAGAGGTTATGGTATCTTCTCACCTGACGTCGACTTTGTTGGAGTTTAATTGCAATGTGATACATAATCTCTTAGTGTCACAGGTGTGCGCCCGCCCCCCCCCCCCGGCGCGTAAATTGGACGCTAAGCGTAACAAAATCGACATACTGCTATCCCTTATTCGGACAGGCCGTTATTGTTGGGGCTGCGCATCATGGGCACAGCCGCAATGGCGGCTCTACTAAGTTCGCATGCCCTCAGAAGCCGGTTTTCTGCTGCGGCGACTCATGCATCTGGGTCCGCTGGACGCCACGAGCGGTCCAGAGACGCTTGCGTTGCGGCTTGGGCTGCTCCACGTTTTCTTGGCACCGTTGCGTTTGTATCATTGCTTCCCATAAAAATGCAAAGCGTTATGTTAAAAAGCGGAAGTGTATTAAAAACAAAGGTATGCCCGCATACTATTATTTTTACTATTATAGTATTCCGGCTCAAAAGTTGTGTAAACAGAAACAGACCCCTGTGCACTGGGCACCCCTGGGCTGAATCCGCTCGCCTATCACGCAATCCCTGCCGTGAGAATTTTGATGGCGATGATGTCTTATCCGCCAAGCCTCTCAGATTACTACGGCACCCCTCCGTCGGGCCTCGGCTCCCAACTCCAAACTCATCGGGCCGGGTGGCGGCCCCCCTGCCCGTCCAGAGCTGCAATGCGCACACATGTACAGCCCCGCCCGTCCCACCGCCCCAACTCACTGGCATCGCTGACGAACGCATTTGTTGCACCGCCGGCGCGAGCGTCGCCAGAAAAGTTTGTTGCTGACCAGAGGCGGCCAGCAGAGCGCCGCGCCCCCCCAGGGGCGCCCAGGAGCCAGGCGCCGCAGAAGCGCCCGCCTCACTTCGGCTCCTCCGACCCGACGCAGGTAGGCTGTTGGGCGCCACGGCGGCCGACCTGGGCGCCGGCCCTCTTCGCGCATCAGGGCCCTGGCGCCGTGCTCACCCGTCGGCAGAACCACGCCCGCCTGCGGACCGCCTACCGGTGGCCAGCGCTGCTTACTTGCATGGGTTCCATTATTCGGGTCACTCGCTCACGCTGCTCTCCGCCTCAATCGTAGCCCTGCCAGTCGACGCAGGCTCGCAGCTCCCCCCTTGCCGATCAACTGTGCTCGGCGTGCCTGAGGCACCTGTTTCAGACCTGCGCAGGTGCTGACACGCTTTCCCCGGCCCCTTTCCCACCCGATGGTCTTCGTGGTTGTGGCATCCGGCCATTGCTGCCCGGCGCGACGCATGCACAACCCTGCTCTATAGCGCTGCGGGCCGTGTGACGGTTAAGGGGACGGGGCGAGGCGCCCAAAGACCTTCTGCCTGCCCGGGCCGCCATGTTGTGCCCTGTTCCTCTAGACCTCTGTATTGGGCCCGCCCCGCTGCCGGATCGGTGTTGAACGCGGCCCTCGCGACGGTGTGCGAAGGACGCCCGCCCGACGGCCTGCTCGTTGTAGAACGACATCCAAGCCCCGGAAAGGGGTGATCAGGTGAGGTTATCCAGTGTGCGGCTCCTTCGGTTGGTGCAGAGCCTCACGCTCGCTCGTCTCATTGTGGAGCGGGGCTGGCAATCAATCGCAGCGCCAACTGCCGCGTTTCGTCTACGGGCATGCACCCCGGAGAGAAGTTTGCGGGGCGGAGCAGGGGCCAGCCCTGCTTGTGTTCCCTATGATTGGGGCGAAAGTCGCGTGCCGTCGCGCCCGAGGCTACTGGGCGGATCCCTGACGTGGAAGCGACGACATGCCCTGCCGTGCACGGCGTTGTCCTGGCCCTGACACCGATTGGCTGCGCGTGCGCTTCAGGCAGTGCCGCCAATCGACGATTAGCCCATGACGGACTTCCACGAGGAGGCACGGCCTGGGGAATCTCGCCTTGAGCCGCGGCTCCGCGCGAGGGACGAAGAATGTGAGGAGTACCGCCAGGAGAAGCGACCCCGCCTCAGCCCTGGCGTTGATTGCTCCGACCCCCCGGGTGTCCTGTCGTCAGGTGACAGTGGTCTGCCTGAAATCGGCATGTCCAGTGCCTTGGCTTGCGTCTCCGAGCCGCTGCAGACGGGACTTGCTGCGGTGAGGGTGAACGAAGGCAACGGGTACGAGCTGCAAGTACTGGGACCCGACGCGGTGGCGCCTCCAGGCGGCGCCAGCCCCCACCCAATAAAAACGGAATACGAGTCTGGCGCAAATATCCCAAGCTCCGGGCTGGATAACGTCGCCAGCGCGGCGTTCGCACCCGGGCAGTTTGTTTCCGCGGGCCTCTTGGCGCCGCGGATGCACTCCATGACGCCGGTCGGGGCCCTACCCAGTGGCCAGGAAGGCTTGATGGGTGCGGAGGTTGAGGAATCCGCAAAGGTGCTGCAGCAGCTGCGGGGGGCGTTTCCTGCCGCCAGGCAAGGCGATGAACAAGGCGTCGGATCACCAATCGAGCGGATGGCTAAGCTGCGCCGACTTAAGTCAGTGGAGGCGGGGCAGGGGCTGGGAGGTGCAATGCCGCCTCCTGGGCCGCCCGAGGGTGGCGATCCGGCCGCGGAGCGCTCGGACAAGCTGCTGGAATCCTTGCAAGAGTTCGCGAGCTTCGTGCAGCAGGCGTGCCTCCCTGAGCATGCCAACCAGCCCACCGCATCCCAGGCCGCGCAGCTGGGGCCCCAGGCGATTGCCTCTCTGGTCACGACCCCCCAGGGTGCCCTCCAATTCCTCCCCGTCCAGACCGAAGGCAGCAAGGCGACTGACGCGCCCAGCCTAGGCGACTCCTTGGCCCTGCATGGCAGCTCACCGGCTCTGCACAGCATGGCAGAGACAGTGCAGAAGCTCTTTGTGTCGATGGCACCGGGGGGGGCGCCTAAGCCAGGCCTCTTCTTACCGCAGCCCACCATGCCGATGGGCATCTCCGGTCCGTTGCCCCCCATGCTGATGGACCCACAGCAGCGAACCCCAGGTGTGGGGGCGCACATTCTCCAGCCCAATAAGGCTATCCAACAGTGCCAGGCCATGACGGGTCCTGGGTTGCCTACAGGGGCCATACCCCAAGAATACTACTCCATCCCTGCAGTTCAGCTGCCTCAGGGCATGCGGACACCAGTATTGGTAGACCCCAGCGCGATGCTAACGCTGCTCGGGCAGCAACAAGGCCCAAAGGTGGTCATCCAGCCTGATGCGGGACGCGAGATGGTCCCAGGCCAGAAAGTGGCCATGGAAATCAGCACAGCAGGCCCCCTGTCAGTGCACAGCCTGACAGGACAGGACCCGCAAGCTCGGTGCCAGACGGTTCCAGGTGTGATGCAGTTTCCCCTAATGATGGGGCAGCAGGTGTACGCCCCAGGGCAACAGGGGATGGAGCCCGGCGCCCTTGCCTCTGTGCATCCGATGCTTCACATGGAGATGGGCCACGGCAGTGGCCTTGGCAGTGGCCTTGGTGGTGTGCCCGACATACACTCTGCTGCCCTGGGTGGTGAGCTGGGGCTACCCAGCAGTGGTGTGGGAATGCAGATGCTGCAGGAGGTGCCTGTTCGGCCTCAGGAGCCGCTTCCCAAGACAACAGTCAGGGGGCTGCTGCATGTGTTCAGCGATGACATGCGGTTCATCTTCTTCAGCTCGCAGAAAGCCCTGTTTGGGGACTCTGCATGGGTCCCCAGCGAGTTTCACTACACTGACCTGTCGGAAACAGAGAAGCACGGGTCGCCACTTGCACAGCGCTTCTTTGTGGAGTTGATTAACAGGATCAAGGGGAGCTGCTGTTGACTGATCTGCCAACACCGATCTGGCGATCAAGACAGGCAACGGTTTGCGGCAGAAATGTCGTTTATTGTTGGCGAGTTGGCTGCCATGACTCCCAATCGTCGACAGAGCAGGTCGTCCACCAGTGCTTGGGCCAAGGTGGTTGCTTGCATGCATCAATACCTACATCTTCAACTTTAGGAAACCTGGGCTGACAGCTACTTGATGTCCTCATGGGGCTGGGGTGCCTAAAGCAAGATGGCAATCAATCTTCTGGAACATAGAAGGGCTTGAACATGATGAGGATGACCTGGGCACTCATGGAACGCCACGAGCCATCCCCATGTGTATCCAGAATATGTATTCAAGAACTCAACCCACAGTGAACCATTGCGATGATTGAATTGTTAGACTTAGGGAGCAAGGGGTTGCGCACAGGCTGCCTGATTTTGTGCCTGTGTGCTTTTGCAACTCGTAGGATTGGGAGAAGGATAGATTTCAATACTGGTGGCGAATGGACTGATCTTATTCTTACACAATAATGATGACTAGGCTGCACGATCGTGTTGCGAAGCTCGTCGTTTGAGGTATGGGTGGATATGTGCATGGTTGTGCACCACTCCTTTAACACTATTCCTGAATCCACCCAGCTGTATGTGAGCCACACCTGCATCTGAACCTGTCCAGTGCATCTCCACAGATGTAGGAGGCATGGGCTGCCATCAGCTGCATCGGCTGCCGTAAGCTCCATCAACTGGGTCACTACTGATGCAACTTGGACCCATGCCGATGGACATTGCCTTGCGGTTGCAACAGTGATCTAATGGCAGTACTGTTGCTGGACAAGGAATCTCTCACCTTCCGCACCAGTAAGCATTCGTCACGAGTGTGTCAGCAAACCTGAGGCGACAGCCTTGACCTTGTATGCCATGATTATTGCCATCATGGGATTTTCTAGGCGAAGGTTGGACAATGACGTCCAACTGACGCTATGGACTGCTGGGCAGGTTGTTGGCTGTGGCTTATGTCAATAACTCATCTTCTATGGGAAGTGTGAGTTTGCAGGCGTCTGAACACTCCAAGCGCTCCGCACATGGGAAAGAAACAAAGGGAAATGAAATGGACGAGTCAGTTGAAAGACCGCAACTCTGTGACAAAGTCCCGCTCTATTGGTGTTTATCTTCCACCATAGTTTTTGCCCCAAGTGGATTGTTAATGCTGTGTGTTCTTGCGTTGATCAGGGCACCCAATGAAGTCCAGAGAATCCTAGCAGCGCGACGTGATTCTGGATGCATCAAATTGTAGTGTCCCACGTCCTTTCCTCTCAAACAAAACAAAATAACCCAGGCAAGAGCACTGCCAATGCTGAACATGTGCGAATGCAGTGTATCAATTCTCTTATGTTTTTGTGAACAGCGCCCAGCATCCCCTGGCACGTCCAAAGGTATGAATATGGCACACTTCAGTATATCTTCATCAGCACAAAGTAACCGATGATTTTCACTAACTTCGGCCTTAACATGGTCTCGGGAGTAGGAAACGATTTCAAGACGTGAAGACCAGACGAAAAATACCGAGGAGCCAACGAAACCCTGTACAATACTGGAAATCTTGGCTCCAGAAGCATGGGGAAAGTTCTGATGATTCACTCCGCTCAATCCCCGTTTCCAGAGTCTGTGCACCACAGCACCACATGGATTGTCGCTGGCGCTGCTGGCGATGGGACGGGGCAAAGGTGCTGCGGTCTCCAGCATGAACGGCGCCCTGCAGCCTTGCGAGCCGCCACTCTATCAGCGCCGGAATATGTCTTATGCAAGCGGCTGAACGTTGCCAAAGAAAGCTGGCAAAGCAAGGTGTGAGTCATGCCATCTCGACATGTGTGCCAGGTACCAAAGCTGCACTGAACATCAATCCCGTCAGTCTACAGTTTGCTTTCTTCAAAAATGAATGTGTGCACTGGATGCTGGAAGGCGAGACGTGCCTAATTGTTACAAACATGCAGTGTAGTTCATTCAAGTCAATTGGCAGCGTTGCTTTCTATCGAAGCTACATTGGGCAAATGCAGCAGGTGGCAGAACAAAATGATGGATGTACTTGGGACCCAGGACACAAGTCCAGCCAAAAGGTGATGCGTTTACGTGAAACGGCCGGCTGCTCCCACCCTTTGGGGCAATCAGCCGCGCTCACACCGGAAGTCCCAATCAAATCCCATTGGCACAAATACACTAATGTACAAAGAGAGAAATCCGGAACTCGGGCATGACAGTTTTGCCTTTTCGGTCTACATGTCCCTATTGCTCAGGCAACACGTGAAGTGCGTGTCCAAAGCGTCCAGCTGATGGCTTAGTTGGGCGACCTTCCAGACACCGGTTGCGTCTGTGCCCGCGAAATTGGCGTGCAGACGGTGCACGTCCAGATGGCCCACGCTTTGACGGGTGATGTGCTCAAGGCCAGTGGCGATGGAGCCGAAGAGCTGCCGGGCATTGCCTGAAAGGGCTGGATGCACGGTGATCTTCAAGAGGTGCGCAGTGAGGTCGACCAGCGCGGAGACGACAGGGGCCCAAGTGCGATATTCCAGGTAGAATCCGCTGCCTCCACCAAGCGCCTGACGAATCTTTTGTCCCTGCGCAGTGTCAGCGACGTCGAAAGCCTCGCCCCAGCGGCGTTGGCCGACAGGACCGGGCACAGGATTGAGATCCAAGCGCGGGATGTGCTCGTGTCTCGAGACCCGGAGGGCGTTGAGGCTCGCTGGAGGGCCTTCCGTACAGAATTCCTGGCACAGGCGTAGTAGATGGTCCGCTGCAGCTTGCTGCTCCGGCGTAAGATTAGCGGGGGCCTCCGGTTGCAGGTTCGCAGCGGCAAGGATCCTCTCGGTTCGATCTAGGCGTTGCAGCAGTTGTTGCAGATCCGCCATCGATGGGAACACCAACGAATTGTCGGCGGCCACAGCGCTCCAAGCGCTGTAGAGTTACACGCGTCTCCAACGCGCCCGAGTGCAGACCGTGTTGCCGTGAGGCAACAAAAAAGATGGCGCTCACTGGCGCGCCTCCACTTTTGGCTCCCCCGCCAGTGAGTCCAGAAACCAGAACACAAAATCCAGCTCCAAGTTGGTTGTCCAGTCACCAGTGAGCATCCCCGCGCCTGGTACTCCGTTACCGAGTTCAAATTATCCCATAGTATTTAAGAGAAGCGCCGTCTCCCATTCAGCCCGGTATGGCGCTTCCCACCCTGCGCCGTCCTGGACGTAAACGCTTTAACTACGCTAACGCTGTGACTCGTTTGGAGCTGACCCCGGGGGCATTGGTGGCTGTTTGGGTCGTCAACATGTACGATATGTTGATTACAATAGATTGAATATATCCACCTTCCAATCGTTCCAATTGTATTTGAAGTATCGCCAAGCTCAGGTCCAAACATTCCCAAAATTCGAGAAGTGGACAGCGGCACCCACGAACAGCAATGAAAGAGGCTCAGTCTCTTTTCTCGGCCATGTACAAGGAGCGTGCAAGGACAGCCCAGCAGCGATCAGTACCAGATACTCAAAACGGGCAAGATTCTGGAGAGATACAAGACAAATACAACACCGCCGCAGGATGAGAGGCTGCAAAATGGGGTAGAGTAGTGGGAGTCCCCGCACCGCCCTTCCGGACTTATGCGTTCGTTTTCGAGGGCTGCATCTGTATTCAGAAACTTGTCCAACCCTGCAGCACCCCTGAAGGAGTGAGCTCTGCATCAATGCACATAGATTGGAATGTGCTGGCTCTATGGCAGCGCGAAGCCATGGGTGCCGATGCCGTATGGTAGTTAAGGCTCAATCACACCAAACTGTTTCAGATGTTCTTCAGAAGATGTATGTGCCAGTAGAGTCCTCGAGGACGGCATGGATCCCCAAAGTGCAGAGTGTGCGTGTGGTGAAAAATATTATTCTATCACCATTATTTCTTTGAGAGAATTAATGGACACGCGGCCGGATAGAAATTTCTGGAAGGGTAGAGTCAGAGCGGCTTCCCTAGGGGGCGATTATGCACGTTTGTATTCCTAGAAGCAACAAATCCCCCTCACTAAAGGCCGCACATGGCAATTCTAGCCCACTGCGGGGGCATTGTCGATGTTTGGTAGCGCACAAGATGCATGCATGCAACACGGATCCCGAATTGGGACACTGTTGAAGCAGAGCCACACCAAACCACATAAGACTACAGCTGGGCGCCACACCCTTTTGAGATCACAGCCCGGATGCGGCACCCTTTGGGTGCACAATATTGTTGATCACATGGTTGAGATAGCACTAGCCACTGACCGCAGATGATCAACACTAGTGGAGTACTTAGATTGGCCGCAACAAGAGTCAACAGCTTGAATCGTAACAGCTGACTCAGCTTTTGTATCGACATCTCATTGCGAGCAGCGAGGTCCCAAAGAGGAGTAACAATGTTGTAGTGAAGCATTGGTGCTTCAGTGGCGCCATTAGCACATTAACATATAAGCTAAGCCAACTGTGAGGCAGTTTACAAAACGAACTGGATATGCTCGTATGCTTGGCTATTTCAAGAAAGCCTCAAACAAGCTGGGACTCTCCTTAAATTCCACAGAGTTTTCGGATCTGGATTTAATTGGTTTAGGTTTGGAGTGTTTAGAGTGAGTTCCTGAGCAACCTCTTTAGTTGTGGGATAGTCATAATTTCTGTGGGACAAAGGATTTGGACGCTTGGTTTTCAATAGCCCTGCATTGCATTTCTTGTGAATGGGCACCGTTGGTGGATCAGGAACATTTTCTCACTCTGTTTGTAACAATGGAATTTCAACAAAGTTTTCGGATTTCGAACACTATGAATATAATCACTGGCTAGGGTTCCAAATTCCACAACAACAATGCTCCTGGAAAAGACTCCAACATTCGACGCCAATCTATTGCTAACTCAACCGCAGCCATCCATCACAAAGCATGGCCAGCCGCTCTCGAAATCGTCAAAATTTCGCCAAAACGGCTTGCTGAACCGGTACGTGATGGCGCAGGCTTAGCCGCCTAGTACCGGTAGCCCGAACGCACACTTTGACAGTGCCGGACTTGGAGACTAGTTTCGTTGTATGGCGCTGAATTCGCAAGCTAAGACACCACCGAATTCCAAGCAAAATCCAATTGAATGACCCAATCAATTGGCCAAGGTCAGGCCCCGCCCTTGGCCATTTTTGATTTTTCTTAATGAACATGACTGTTGCAGTTTCAACTTGGCTGAGGCTCAAGGATCATGTTATGAAGGTCTTCGCCGAAAGTTGTGTGGAAATGGCCCTGGATGGTTGCTGAGTGTCAATCGATGATGTCTGCACCAATGAGGCGCCAGTGAGGGGCCAAATATCACAAATAACTAAATTGACAACTTTGAGTTGGAATATTCCTTGATGTATACCACTGGTGAAACACACATAGGTCAGCTCTTGTTGGCATGGCGGCGAGTTTGCGCTAATGTCGTTTGCACTTACAACACGTGCCAAATAAATCCAGCCATATCCACGTATCCAAGATGTCGATAGAGACTAGCTCAGAGTCCCCAAATCACCAAAGCAATCACGGACTGGCACATAATTGTTGACTGAAAGCACCACTGGACGTAGTTTCCACAAAAGAGACAACCAGTGGTATTTTTGTTAAGTCGTTTCGACCTTAGTCATCCTCTTCCTGCTTTCTTGCTACCAAGGTCCACAACTAATGGCTCCTTATCCATTTCAGATTTTTTATTATCTTTTGCCTAAACTGGTAGCTTCAATGTATACGATTTATACAAGAGATATCCATTATTGGCCAATGGCATGACGGTGGGGGACTCAATTTCGCCTTGATGCTACTACGCTCCAATGGTCCAATGCCCAGCATTGGACCATTGGAGCGTAGTAGCATCAAGGCGAAATTGAATGCCCGAAATTGAATGCCGCCCGCCCTATACGGTTGCCAAATAGCATTACTGAATACTCAATAACGCTCCAGTACAGCTCTCTATGTTATTCGTTGAAGTGTGGAGGTAGAGCCTTACGATGGCATAGAACATTGGTGGCAGGGATCAAGAAGAGATCACTGAGTTAATCAGCGCCATGGGCTGCAAAGTAGAGGTGGCCACCCGGATCCGTTAATAGCGGACAGAGGTTAATTTCCGTTAATTTTCCGTTAATTAACGGAAAATAACGAAAAAAGACAAAAATTAACCAAAAATTAGCGGATTTTTGGATTTTTTGGGGATTTTTGGGTTTTTTTCATACTTATAGTTTATGGAATTCGCTATTAGAGAGTATATTTGTATTTTATTTCAACCTATGCATACTAGATTTTCAACTAGCCGCAGTTGTTGTGATTTTTTGGGTTTTTTCGATTTTTTTGGATTTTTTTTGTTTTTTCTGAATTTTTCTCCCTTTTTCTTTAACGAAATTTAACGGACAGCTGATAAAAATTAACGAACCGGATTTTAACGGACCGGATGGCACCTTTGAGTGGCCACCTCTACTGCAAAGATACCAAACGATCTAGTCGCCAGGGGTGTCGCGCTTACCATTGTTGAAAGGTGGGCAGCCGGACCACTGTCTTTGTGGCTTGGACCAAGTAGTATCGCTCAGTGAGAGATTAGTGGCCACTTGCAGTGCCGCCAATTGCGGTTGGGTGCAGCCAGCGCTGTTATTCGATGCCAATCGGCTGGTGGGGGAGCCACAGAATGAGGTATATTCTTTTTCAAACCTTGGCTCCGTGTTTGCAAGTATGAATAGATGCCAACTGACGCGCAGCCACCACAACCCATCTCCGTTCACCTCACAAGGAGGCCATATCGTATATCAATGTAATTTCAGACTTCCCTGAGCTGCCCCGCTATTGGCTGGAGATCGATTCGAAACTTGACACTTCACAAGATGAACACAGAAATGCACAAAGCAACCACGTGGAGCTCTGCTGCAGACTCGAGCTTGTGTCTCCGCTAATGAAAACAATAGATCCAGACATACTTCCATTAGCGGTGGCTAGTGTTGCTGATCGATAAATAGCGGTGACGCATGGGCATATTTACCAATCGGTGCTACTCGGCCGAAGCCTCCCAAGCGGGAGACGAATCCAATAGAACAATAGCATAGGTGCTGTTCGCCAAAATGCAAGTTTACCAAAGTCGTGTTGTAACCAATGTGAATCACTTCTATATTGCGCTGCTGGTGATATGGCATCTACTAAACAAAGACCCTCTGTTCCTATAAGGTTTTGTTCAAGTTACAGCAAAATGGATTGTATTGCACAACCATCTTTGCCTGAATGGTACTCGTTCTGATGCATCCACAACCATGTCCAATGACCTCACTGAATGTGATGGCCCGAGAATGCCACAGTTTTGGTCACAGAAAAGGCATCTTCAGCCGGTGTCATAAGGAGTTCGCACACTCCAGTGCAATGCACTAAGTGCAGATGCAGGAGAGGTGTAGGAAAGTGCTGCGAAATTCTTGGAACATTATACGTAAAGGAGGCTGCATTGACTGAAGTCAGACGATAATGAAGGGCGGAATAAACAAGCTTTCATGCAAAATGTCAGTAAGAGGGTCATGGAAAACAACAAAACATGCATTTTGCGCACAGGCGGAATGCAAGAAAAATGCCACAACAACAAACCTACGCACAAACAGGCCATTTTTTGGTCACCCAACGGACAAGAAAACCACAATATTGCGCACAAAAAAGTGTACCTTTGCGCGCGCCGCGCGCGCAAACACAGGCGAATATCGCTGGGCCTAGTGCGTCAATGCATGGGGTCGGTGGGGGGGGGTGAAGCTGAACCCGTGTTGTACATATTTTTTTTGTAAAAACTTTCTTAAGCTTGTGATATAAAGCATGAAAACTGGTGTTTTAAAGGCGTTCATACCCTTATTTTTTAGTGCACTCAGAAATGGCGATATTGCACACAAGTTTCCTTGTTTTCTGATGGACAATCTTGAGCACAACCATTTTGCCCAAAAAAACACACAATCGCGATGTTGCACACAAGTGCGCCCTTTCGGACTTTACCGACATTTTGCACGAAAGCTAGTTAATAGTTAGGATGCCGGAAAGATGATGGGACGCATCCCTCTGTGCTGGGATTGCACATAAAATATTGCAGTTCCCTGTGGACCATGCAAGGGTAGTCGGGGAGATCCCTGTCTGGGCTGCGGGGCCGTGGACCTTCCGTGCAAGGACACATGACGGACGCGCCTTGCACTGGAGCGCGTTTGGTGGAGGCGTCGTGCAAGGGTGGTGGCCAGGACGCTCCTTTGGTTGTTACACTATAAACAGTTGTGCTGGAAAGTCGAGACTACGGGCCTATGGTTGCTTGAGTTCGGGATCGACTGGCCACACGAATGTAATTGCCTTTGGCATTTGAAAGTGTTTATCCAGTGGCAAGTGCCGCTGCAGAAGCAATGGGAAGTATCGACTATACACGGCCAAGCAGACTGCCCAGTCGAGGTGAAGGCGTTCGAACATGTGCACCAGAAAGGGAAAGGGGGGTTGATGCGGGGGGTCAATGCAGGCAGCCAGACTGATGTGAACCGACCCCTACCGGTGAAGGAGAGCTTACAGCAGCCTTGCACAACATGGGCTTCCCGACAGAAGGCACGCCCTTAAATGAATACCTCAAAGCCTTCAAGACATGGCTGGAGTTTGGGGTGCCCGCTGGGTGCATGGTCCGGTACCCACCCCGATTGAAGGCGAAGTACAAC
Source organism: Ostreobium quekettii (assembly GCA_905146915.1). Lineage (NCBI taxonomy): Eukaryota > Viridiplantae > Chlorophyta > Ulvophyceae > Bryopsidales > Ostreobiaceae > Ostreobium > Ostreobium quekettii. Next base: position 8,968 of record CAJHUC010001297.1, on the reverse strand, counting down.
CCATCATGCGCGATGATGTTTGCTGCACCAAGGACATAGATTGGAGGTAGGAAGCTGCAGGTCAGACGTTGAAGCAAGTTTAATGGAACTTGATTGAGGCGGAGGTGATGTAAGGGAACGGGGCATAGGCCTGTCACCATAGAGAATTGCATCTAGACACTTAAGCACGAGGTGCAAAGAGAGTATATATAGGAACACCACAAATATAAGAGCAAGCAACATCAGTGTGCAAAGAGATTGGAGGCGGAGGCGGAGTCAAGCGGGGCAGGCCCCAATATGTGGTAGTTAGTGGGTCGTGGGGGTAGAAGTTGCCGATATGAAGGGGTACCCAGCACCAAAGTAGTCAGCTTTAAAGGAACACAGGTGCCGCATGGGGCCTGTGCGTGTTTGTGGTGGTGTTCTAAGTGCAAAACGTAGGGTGAGGTTCAAAATGAGTGAAAGGGGGACACGGTAGGCTGCAAGGTTATTTAGTCGGTGGTGAACAAAGGGACAGTGTCTGATTGTTAAACAAGCCCAGACAAACTTGCAAAAAGTCCAACGGCTTTCCTCCTATGTGTGTGCCATCTGCAAGCTTGTGTAAGCTTATGCAAAGGCTGGCTATTTGTGGAGTGTGCTTGGAGTACCTATTTCGATTGGGGCATATTGGATATGACCGCTCCAGTTACACACTAGCCTAGAGTGGGAGACGCTCTACCTAGGACTTATTGTTGGAACTAGAGTAGAGGACGCCTTACCCAGCTCTTTCATGGGAACTCCCCTAACCTGATATACAATATAGATAGTAGTTAGGGGTGGAGCTGTATAGTGGCCTGTATGCCACTAGCTTCCTAATGAAACGGGTCCGGGGATTAAAGAGCGGAGGCGTCCCAAGCCAACAAACCCCAAGGTTTTGGAGTCATGTGTGGGTGGCTTACTGCACGACAAGGAGTAGCAGCCGAACACAGCACCTTGTAGTCCTTGCCAGCATAAAGGCCGGCGAGGAAAAGTTTGAAACAACCTGGAATGGGCAGAAGGTGGAAACATGCCAGGATGGCCAACTGATACACCAACCGATAGAGGAGGTCCCCATAGCTCAAACGGGCATGTTGCAGTAGGCAGCATAGACAACCTAGGCGGGCTAGCCGGCAGAGGGATCAGCACAGTGCAAGAGGGTGGTTGAACAGGGTAGTGGAGCCCTGCAAGTGGATATTGCGGCATTGTTGCAGTCCCCTGCAATGGTCGACACGCTACAACAAACAATGGTGGCAACAGTGGCAAAGGCAAAATCTAGAACGGATAAGTGCATAGCTGAACACATTGCTCAGTTAGAGCGTGAAGATGCTGCAGAGTGACGGAAAGTGGAGAAAGTTACCAGGCAACACAAGATGGCCCTAAAAAAGGCCAGAAACAAGGGAGATACCCTAAAGTGGGAACGGAAGTCCGCAGAAGACAAGATCAATCATCTGAGCTACCGCCAACAACAAGCAAACACAACCCTTGCCAAGAAGCAAGAGGCCAAGTTGTAGAAGAAGATCGCAATAATAAAGGTGGAGAAGCCATAGCCCTTGAGTTCCGAGGCTGATCCTAAACTGCAAAGTATCCAAGAAGGGAAAGCACCTCCTGCAGACGTGGGCCATCCCAGAACGGGGACAGAATAGGAATGGTGACAGGAATAGGAGCGGGAACGGACCGGAGTCCATTCCCATCCTTGAGCCGGCAAGCCTAGAAACGGCTAAAAAAAGGCCCATCCCTAGGCTGGAATGGACTCGGGACAGAACTGGAATGGTGTGCAGCTATCCCAATTCCATTCCGGCATAGTACGGCCTACCTAGGAGTCCGTTCCTATACTACCTATGGCATTCCAGAGTCCATTCCAGGCCGATCCAAAGTCTATTTTAGGCCATTCCAAAGGCCATTCTAGGCCATGCTAAACCGGTGCTGAAGGGCCAGCCGGCATTGAGGGCCCAGCTAGTATCCGCACAGCCCCCTCCTCCGGGACTCGTCGGCCAGTCCGTGGGACGGCCTGCCACTCTATGGCCACGTCTTGGCCCTCAGGCATGTAAATGCCTAGCGCTATCTGTTGCATGTCAAACAAACCATGCAACTTGGCTAGGATGCGCTGCAAGGCGTCCAGTGAGACTTCTGCCCTATACGGGGCTCGACCACCACTCGGATGGTAGTACCCTTTGTAGTACACACCACCGAAGGGGTAATGAAACGCCCCGAGCGTGTCCCAGAATCCATGGGCATCCTGTATCACAGGTACATGCACCATGGGAGTGGGTCCCCTAGATATCTCACACAGCCCTTTGGCTCGTCCATATTCCATCTCATGCTGCTGTGCCCTGCGCTGCTGGTACCCTGGACCAGGCTTCCCAGGCCGGTATACAATTCCCCGGGGTCCCTGTCCAGAACTGCTCTCCCAAGGGAAGGCCCTTTGGGTTGTTGGCCTGTACGCCGGGATTCTTGAAACTATAGGAACTCAGCGTAATCCTCTTCGCCCATCACAACCAGCAGTCTAGCAGTCTTATCAGCTTCTGCCCTGGCTTTTTCTAAGGCAGATTCTTGCCTTTGCATAGCAGCATAAACTTCCCTTCTTTCCAGAGGGATTGGATCGGCCGGAGTGCCTGCTGAACCGAGATAAACAACTTTATCATTACCAGTAGAATCTCCAATTTCTGCATGGGTACGCAAGTGTGTACTCTCAACAGGATTCATGGGAGGTACTGCATCAGCAATGTTACTTGGAACTATTTTTTGAGCTCCTTGGGGTTCCTCCATTGCCTTTACAGGCTGCTTCTTTGCCTTTTCAGGCTATTTCTTCTCCTTCAAAGGCTTTGCCTCCTTCTCTGGGGGCTTTGCCTTCTCCGGTACTTTCGCCTCCTCAGCTGGGGCCGATGCCTTTTCAGGCTGCTTCCTACCGAATCGAGCGGGGTGGGTGACACCACTGTCACTTCCACTCGATTCGTCCACCCATCTGGCCGCCTGTCGCGGTTGACTCCTTTCAAGTTCTGCAAAAGCTTGGGCTTGACTGGCCGGATCCAGCTCGTTGGCCACTGGCTTAGCCTCAAGGCGTTGTGCCTTTTGGCTACCTCCTGTGGAGAAAAACCGCCTGATCTCAGCCTTGCGTTGGCGTTTATGAGCTCGCTTATGCTCATATTTTTTGGGATTCAACTTCCAATCCCACTCACACCGTAAAGCTCTCAGCTCTCTGCGCTGGCTGGATTTTTGAGCTTTTTGCTCATCCAACTTCTTTGCACAGGCAAACCGATCCTGATTACAAATATGTCGTCTCTCTTTTTCCAGTCTATGCATTTGCGCCCGTGTCAACATGTCTCCCGGCAATGGAGAAGCGCATGACGAGAACGACAATTTGGAGATCTCTTCCCACCGTTCGTAGGGATCATTTGGGTCCGGTCTTTCCGGACTTCCCTCGCTCAAATCCCAAGGCTCGGGAATATGTCTGAGTGCAAAGGCCATTTTTTCAGGCCAGTTTGGGTCTTTTTTGGCAATCTGATCTGCCATTCCAGGACCATACCACCTCTGAATTCTCACCAATCTCACGGTGGTTAGCCTTTCACCAAATCTTTTAGCGGCCATTTGCCAACCTTCATCAAGATTGTCAATACGATCACTGTGGAATTTAGTCCACTTAGCGTGGCATGGTGGCTGCCGGCTGTATGGTTCACCGGTGTTTGGAATAAACTCCAACACCCTGAAACTCTCTCCTGTTCCTTACTCCGGCAATGCGGGTCTTTGGGGACTCCATTCATGACCTTTCGGCCTGTCCAGACTTGGTCCACATACAGCACGAGCGCTTTTTATGAGCTACTCTTTTCCGGTTCACTAGGTGTCCTTACGTGCACCTGTGACCTGACCCGCTGCTCAGGGGTCCTGGCCTTTCGGCATGCGATCTCCTCCACTTGCTCAGTGGCCTGGGCCTTTCGGCCTATTTTTGAGGCTGTCTGAATTTTCGGCACCGTCTCACCTGGCGACGGGCTCTTCTGCTTAGTCCGGGGCTTGCCGACAGTTTGCCAGTCGCCCTCCACTTCTGGAATCATTAGCGTTTGTGGCCCAGTCGGACTGGGGACCCTTTCGGGCTGTTTTGCCTGTTGCGAGACTTTCTCCTCCGCCTCGCGCTCCTGCATCTTCTGCTTCAGCAGGCGGTCGCTCAGTGCAGCCACTTGCTGCTCGGCAGACGCTTTGGCCTCATCGGCTTCATGGCTTTGCTTCTTGGCCTTCCTCCACATGACCTCATGCCGCCTGGACTCTTTTTGAGCCACCGTCACCGCAATTTCGAGCGAGGCGATCTTCTCGGCGGTCTCTCTGTCCCGCGTCTCCCGGGCCCGTGTAGCCACAGCCGCCGCTATTTTCTCTAGGAGCTCCATGATGCCAGGCGCCTGTAGCAAGGCGGCCATCGTGCCCGGCTCCGCCACTTCCTCTCCTGGAGCCTCCTCTGCCTCGGCCATCGGTTGGTCACGCTCCTCTAGCTCAGCTCGACCTGACGATGTGCTAGCAATGTCCTTTTGGACTTCTTCCATCTCTGTGCCCTGTCGGGCTGTGACATCCTCACCGGCCGAACTGGCCGGTGTCCCCTGTTGGGGTGCTTCTTCGCCCAAGGATTCGGGCGTGCCCTGTCGGGCTGCGGGATCCATTTCCTCAGCCTCCATAGAGGAGGCCGGGGAGGAGGCCCGGTTCTTTGTGCTTGCCCTCGCGCCCAGACGAAGACGTGGTAGCCACCCACAGGTGGCTCCGAAACCAAATGATATGAAAAGGTTGTTGGTGTGGGGCTCCTGCCCTCTTTGAGCCACAGACCCGCCTCGCCGGGCACCTAGGTCCTTACGGGGACCTAGGCGGGACCACCCCTCCTACTCCCGTATCCTAATAGGTATAATGGTTACCAAGGGATAAGGATTAATTCTCATATCTTGGGCAGGGCGTCCCCCACACCAAGGGCCATTAGTAAGGCGTCCCCTACTTCATGCCGGTGCGTGTAACAGATCGACCCATTGGGTCAATCGCCACGGAGGCAATTTTAAAGTTTGAAAATGTACCACCCCGCCCCACCCCTATAAAACCACCATTCGTTCTAATCTAAGGCCAAGAGGCGCCAAGAGGCACCTCAAAGTGGCTGCCCACCTTGCTCGAAGTGAACATCCCATCGGCCGACCAGTTGCATCAATCGCCTTGAACAGATTTTTTTTGCATTGGTTGTCCCCCAACCCCTATATCCCTCACCCATCGCCCTCCTAGATGTGACTCAAGCCATGGCCGTGGGCGATGGCAATCGCCACCGCCGACCACTCGCCCAAGTGCCGCCTGGTTCACGGCCACCATGCCCTGGTCAAGAAACCCCGGGGGGAATGGACTGTGAGTGGGCGGTTGGCTGCCATGCCACGCGCCGAGCGCTGGTCAAGGAAGCCTGGGGGAATGGGCATAAGTGGCCGGTCAGCGACCATGCCATGCGCTACGCCGCACACGCCCTATGTGCCGGTCAAGGAAGCTCGGGGATGGGCGGCGTGTGCACAGCCGGCGTCCGCGCCGTATGCCACCCGTGCACCGCGCGCTGATATCAAACCTGGGAGGCCCACTGTAGGTGTTACGCAAACCGCGTAATGACCTTGCATGTAACGTGAAAAAGTGACCATGCGCACACGGCGTATGGCACCAAAGGTGTCCCGGACCCCCCCCCCCCTTCCCCCCTTAGTCATGCCTAAGCCCAGGCCAGCAGGGCATATGTGCCGGTGGAGGAAACCCAGGGGAAGCCAGCATAAGGCTAGTTGGTGCCCAAGCCGTGCCACGCCCGTGCCCCGTGCGCCGGTACAGGAAGCCTGGAGATGGGCGTGAGTGCGTGGTCAGTGCCCACGCCGCCCGCTGCACCGCACGCGCGCCACGCGAGGCACAAGGAAATCCGGGGAGGGGCATGAGTCGGTGGTCGGCGCCCATGCCATGCGCCGCACAAGGCACAAGGAAGCTTGTGGAGGGGCGGCGTGTTGCCGGTCGGCATCCGCGCCACGCACCGCCTTTGCGCGGCGCGGCACTAGGAAGCCCGGGAAGGGGGCGGTGCGTGCGCGGTGTGCGGTCGACAGCGTGCAGTCGGCGGCCGGCGGCCAGCGAAAATCACGATTTTGCTCTATAAAGCTCCGCTCGCTTCGCTCGCTAGCAATAATATTCTTAATCACACCGGTTCCATTAAGGAATAATGCCCTAAATGGCTAAATGATCTAAATTACTTTAATAACTTTATTATACCGAAATTGGCCCATTTAACAAGATGAACGTGGCGAACATGATTAACACATTTTTAGACTCAAATGAACTTATCTAAGTTATCTAAATTATCTAATTACCCGTTAACATACAGTACAATGTCCAGTCACTACACACGAAGTCATTCTCTATACCATTGTTATGTCTGCTCCTTGGTTATATAACATACCTATCAGCACAGTGTTGCTTTTCATTTGGTGATGGTTTGCCGCGCTGGCGATCTCCCTAAGGGGGACGCACCTGGGCCATCTACCCCTATAAGGCTGTGTGCCCTCCAAATAAGGTGACCCAAGTTCAATTTAATGCATTAGTTGACTCTGTTGCAGTACCGCCAGAAAAACTTAATGCACTTTTAAAGGAGTGCAAAGAACTTTTTCCATAGGTGCTACCTGTTGGGTTACCTCTTGATAGGGAAGTGGCTTTGAACACCCCATTATAGGAAGACACCAAGCCAGTAAAATGCCCTGTATTCCAATATAGCTCAAGAGAAATGGACAAATTTGGGAACAGGTAGATAATTATTATAGAAAAGTCTTATTATGGAGATTAGCGCCTTTTTGAAGCATTTGTTTTGCACTGTATAAATAGGCATAGATTATAAAATATTGAACAAAACTACTATTAAAAACAAATGGCCTTTACTAAGAATTGACACATTATTGAACCAGCTCCAATGAGCGATAATATTCTTTGCTATTGGATTACAGTAGGGGTATTACCAACTTCGAATTGACCATGCAGATTATGCCAAAATAGCATTCATAACCCCACTAGGTTTGTATGAGTTCAAGTTATTGCCCTTCGGACTTACGAATACATATGCTATATTCTAATAGATGATGCACCATATATTCAATAACAAAATTGGAAAACACATGTTAGTGTATCTAGATGATATACTAGTGTACAACAAAAAATGTTGGAAAGTATCTACAAAACCTAAAAGAATTATCAAAAATACTAAGGCAGTAGAAATTGTATTGCCATATGCCCAAATATCATTTTACCCAAAGAGAAATTTTATATTTGGGATATCAAGAGGGTATCAAGTCAGATTCCAAAGGGGTTGAGAAAGTAGAGAATTGGCCAACACCACAGTGCATGAAGCACATTCACTATTTCTCTTAAACTATTTTCAGAAGTTTATTCAAGGCTACTCAAAGTTAGCGACACCATTAACCAACTTGATTAAAAAGAAGAACAAGTGGGAATAGACAATTGTGTGACAAGCAACTTTTGAGCAAATTAAAAAGTGCCTCACAATAGCACATTTACTCAAAATGTTGGGCTCCTCTCAACCGTTTGAAGTAGTAGCTGATGCTTCACAAATGCTAATGGGAGTGGTGTTGATGCAAAATAATCATCCGATCTGTTATGCTAGTAGCAAATTTATATTTACTGAGCTTAATTATATTGTGACATATTACAAGGCATTGGCTTCTATTCATGCTATACAGTTGTGGTTACCTGGAAGGTACACATTTCAAGTTGGTTACAAATCACTATCCACTTACATGCTTGAAGTTCTAGTAGATAACAAGCCAGATGAGTCAAGATCCTGGAGCAATATAAGTTCGAATGGGGGTATCGTCCGGATCCACTTTCTTATATTTTAGATTTACCCAAAGTATATGTTACTCACAGAGAAAGCCAAGTGGCTATCTATGGTCTGATTGCATCTTTAAAATAGTCCAAGGGGACAAACTGGTGACCTAGCTGAAAGAATTCATTAGGCATATAGAACAAAACCTTGTTTAGAAGAGATGCACAAATATATAATCTAAGTTTTCAAGACGGTTTCTAATGTAGAAACAACCAAGTTTTTATTTCTACAAGCCTAAGGATTGAAGTCTGCTAGTTGGCACATGACCATCCAAGTGTAGGATATTTTGGTCAAGCCAAGACTTTGGACTTAGTTCAAAGATATTGCTAGTGGCCAGAAATGAGAAGAAAGGTCGAACTATATGTTGACATATGCCTAGTTTATCAACAAACAAGATACTCTTAACAAAAACCCGTGGCCTTGTTGCAACCACGGGCATTTCTGAGTAGCCATAGACTGAATTATCCATGGACTTTATTGCACAACGGCCAAAAATTAAGGGTGGTCATGATGCTACTATTGTATTTATAGATAGACTAACCAAAATGGTGCGCATTGCTGTGACCACTACTAAAGTCTCTTCCAAAGAAGCGGCTGACTTATTGGTGCAACATGTGGTGAGGCACCATGGTCTTCCCTTAGCTATATTATCTAACAAAAATGTTTGGTTCACTTCAATGTTTTAGTGGTGGCCACACTCGGGTGCCGTCCGGTCTGTTAAGTCCAGTACGTAAAACTGAGTGTGATATTCGTCCGGTAATATCCGGTGCGCTATTTGCCGTACTGCCGTCCGCAAAATCCGGCTCTCACTTTTTCTTCACCGTTATTTGCCGTTAAGTTAACGGATGACGTGTGCGGCGTCCGGTCCGCAACAAAATATCCGTTGATTAATAATTTTGGTCCGTTATTACCCATAGGTACTTGCTTTCCAGCCACGGCAAGGTCAAGGCGAAGTTGCCAAGGGGTTTCCATTTTGCAGCAACTCGAATTATGTTGGTTGCATGCTTGATAAATGTGTGTGGGCATCTTCCAGGTCATGTATTCTGCGGTTTGTAATACATGGAGTGATTTGGAGAACTGAACAACACACAAGCCATGTGTAAAGTTCCAGTGTAT
>CAJHUC010001296.1:0-28543 GCA_905146915.1 Ostreobium quekettii | reverse complement strand
GGCATGCTCCACCCATGAGCCTGGTCGCTCGCCCGCTGGGGGCTGGTCAACGATCTCCACAGGGACGTACTCCCATTCGGCCGCTTCCTCTGGGGGCTCGGGCGTCGCGCCCGGCCCCCGTGGGGAAGCCTCATCGTAGTCCAATTCCTCCATGTGGGGGTCAAAGTGATCCGCCTGAGAGGGGGGGACCGCCGTGAACTGTCAGAGCACCATGTGCGCTGCGCGATCGCCCCCGCGATGAGCGGGGCGCTGAGGCACGACACTAGAGGTGCCACCCAAGTCAGGTGCTCACCGTCACAGGGCTCCGCCGTGCGCGAGCGCTCCTGACCGGCGCGCCGGCGGGCGGGCTGAGCCGGCCCGTGCGTGATGAGCGTAGCCGGAGAGAAACTAGGCGCCGCCAACGGCGGAGGTGGTCCGCGCCCGACCGGTATGCGCGCCGGCTGAGCGCGCAGCGTGCTGCGGCCGCGAAAAATGGGGGGCGGGGCCCGAGCGACGCGCAAACGCTGCGGGAGGATGGGGCGCCCCCGGCGATTCGTTGCGAACCCAATGTGCGGGCAGGCCGACGGTGCGCCGGGGCTGCCCGTGGGCGAGCCGCGATGCGAGAGGGTTTGTTGCAAAATTCTCTCCGCTTCCTGCTAGCGCGGCTCGCTCTCCCCGCTGCCGTGCTTACCATCCTTTGCGCTTGCTTCCGCGGCAGGCTGGCGGCGGCGGTCGCGCTAGGTTATGGCCCGCAGCGCTTGACGCGAGGAGCGATAGCCTCGGTCTCCGTGCTGTGCACTTTAACCCATCAGACGTGGTCCTGGCGCGTCCGCGCTCATTAATCTCTGTTAATCATGTTAAGAATGCCGCTCAGTGGTCATATGTACGCTCAAGGGCGGCCAAAGGGAGGGGCGCGGCCATCACTGTCGTGGCTGCGGTGCTTGGTGCCGGCTTACGCTCGACGCGCGTCTTCCGACGCGATGCCGCATCATTGCGGCGGCCTGGGCCGATGGCCGCAGTGGTGATGGCCCGCGTCCCAAAACTCAATGGTCGAAGTTGCTGTCCGCGACAAGGGCTCCCCGTGTAGCATAGTAGGAGCAAACTCACGCGGCGGTGCTGTGCAGCCCTCAGCGCAGCGACAGACATAGCGAACAACATGATGAGCAAATCGACAGGGAATGGAAAGCATCAACAGCGCAGCAGTGCAGCCCAGTCTGGCCAGCGAGTCAGTGGCTTTGAAGAGATAGCATAGGAATGAAAAAGTGCAGAACGTCGGGCCGAAGGCCCGGCTTCTGGACTGATACTTTACGGTCTCCGTCCACCCACACCGCGTCCTTTGACCTCGGGATCTTCGTGGACGCGACCGACGACAGCTCTCGACGGTCCCACACCCCTCGGTGAAGGGACCCCAGGGCTCGACACCAGAAAACGGGAACGGAACGAGCGAGCGATCGGGGGGATCGGACACGGCTGCGCACTGCCCGGCCAGCCGAGCGACCCCGTGGTGACGGCTGATAGGATCCGAAAGTGGAGAGCGGTCAGCAGTCCCACCTTGCTGGAGAAGAAACCCCAGGTCTCGGAACCCGAAGACGGGAGCGGAAAGAGTGAGCGATCGGGAGGATCGGGCGCGGCTGCGCACAACCCGGCCGGTCGCGTCCACGGGTGCCTGCGGCTGATGCGATCCGACAGTGGTGAGTGCCTTTGTCTCTGACACGTGTGTGTGCTCCAGTCTGCACTGGCTCACACCTCCTGTGTCCCGACACCGTGCCTAGCGGATCGGCTCGTGCGCCTCTGTGCGTCGACGCGAGGGAAGTCAGCATCAGGCTGAAGCTGACGTTGTGGGTTCTTTGCTGGCGCGACACCTCCACTGGGGGGTCCCCCTGTCGGCATCTTGAATTGGCACTGAGAATCAGCTGCTGCTGCCGTGGGCAGACAATCAACAAACCACCTCTTTCGGAGGTTTGTGAAAGCTCCTTGGTCTTCTGCTTCGTGTTTTGATCTCACGCTTTCGTCGTTCGCAGACCCCGAGATTGTCACACTTCTCACTCTCTATTCCTCCGCGGCTGCTCTGTGGAGTTTTGACGGATCCTCTCCTGCCGAGCTAGCGTGCTGTCGCCCTTCGCTAGGCGGGTTCAGTCAGGTCCGTGTGGATCCTTTTGGTGGATCCTTTGGGCGTTGAGAAATTTCCCACAGGTTCGCAACAGTATGATGGAGGGACACTCCAGGCTGTGAATGTGCAGTTGCAGTTGCACACGATATAGATACGACAGCTGACAGCGGCTCGTGTGTTGACCCGCGCTGCCAGGTTTCTGCTTACTATTTGTATAAGACAGCAAAGGCCGGGACCAATCGTCCACCACACCTGTGCCTGACAAGTTGATGTTGTGGTGGGGTCTCCAGGTTGCCTGCATTTTGAAACCGTTTTCGCCCCCCCTGTCGTCCCCAACGGAGGAGGGATGGCCGCACAAGGGGGGCGTCAGGTCAGCGAACCTGAGGAGGTCGGGCTAGCAGAGCTGTGCAGGCTAATGGCTGCCACCACAGGCCGGGTGCTGACACGGAAGAACACTGGAGGGAGGCTGGGGAGCTGGGAATCTGTCGATCTGTTCCTTCGAGTCGACTTGTGGCGGATCCCTGCACGACCAAACTCGGAGTGCCCTAAAAGTGCGACAGCGTGGCGGAAGGGTACTCAGATTGGTTTGTTGAGGGGCGAGACTGAGGTGGTGCACATCGAAGGTGAGGACGAGTGGGCTGTGAGCACTGGGGATGACAGGCACGAGTTCAAAGCCGTGTCAACTAGCGAGACGGCCCGATGGGTGGCTGCCTTGCGGCGTAGAGTGCGTTCATGGAGCGAACTGCTGCAAGATAGAGAAGCCATGGGCCAGGGGGTGCCAGGCGACAGTAGCCAATGCAATGAGATGGCTGGACCCATCCCTCTGGTTCAAGTGGAAGCCACTCAGGAGATGGTGAAGGCACTAGGAGTTGCTGCCACCTTCACGAAAGAGGTGCTGGGCGCTGTGCCCATCGCTGGGCCTGTTCTATCTCTGCTGGGATTTGCCCTGGAGGTGGTTCATCAGGATGTGGCTGACGTTGAGGGCCTTCGCCCTGCAAAGGCGACCCTTGAAGAAGTGGCAAAGATGACGATTCAGACACTGCACAGGGCACTGCAGATGAGAGATGAAGAATATGAAGGGGAAGTTTCAGAGGTGCTGCAGATGATCGAAAGCGCTGCACGTATGCTTGAGAGTCATGAACACAGGTCAGCATGGAGGAGAACCAAGCAGGCAGTATTGAAATTGAGCAGAGGGCCATCGTCTGTTTTGGAATTGCTGAAGCAGTGTCAGGAACGCCTCAACACCCTCAAGATCAACCAAGTGGAAAAACTTCAGATTTCAGGTAATTAGTGCCCGCAATGCTTTTCACACTCTGTCAGACTAGAATATCCAAAGGCTTGTGTGACGAGATTGGGCCATGTCAACAGCACGAGGAGGCATTTGTGCAATATTAGACAACAAAATGCATCCTTTGTGTCCCCATGTGGGTATCCATTGTGGGACATGTTAATTACAGAACAAAAGATCATGCTGTGAGATGTCCTGTGCCTTGTCCTGCTTTGTGACCAGAGGGGATCGTGCCCCAATGCATTCCCATCTGTTTCATTGCATGTCAACATGAATGCCGTGACCCCATGTGGGTATCCATTGTGGGACATGTTAATTACAGAACAACAAATCATGCTGTGAGATGTCCTGTGCCTTGTCCTGCTTTGTGACCAGAGGGGATCGTGCCCCAATGCATTCCCATCTGTTTCATTGCATGTCAACATGAATGCCGTGACAAGGACAGCTGATGTTGTAACAGTGTTCCATTTCATATTGGTGCTCTCTTCAAGAACGTCCATTTCTTGATGATATCATTGCTTGCGGTCTGCTGCTCTTTGCATATTGCCGATGCAACCTGTCCTTTGCGTTGTGAATCCTTGATGGTGTTCATAACCTTGTGATGGTGCCCATCGCTGCGGTAATCGATCTCTGGTCCTTTCACATAAAACCTGTCAAGAGTGTTGCCCACTGCTCACATGCTTTGTACATTTTCCTGAAAATGTTGTCAGGTAAGTGGTAACTGCCCTGAGGTGGAGCAACGTTGCTGTCCCTTCTATTCGGTCTGTTGTGTCATGACAGCAGTTCCTTTAGTCCGTTGCTCAGCATCCATCGAGTTGAGTGCGCAGTATAAATGATGTATTGCAGCTGTGGTATGAATGCACAAGGCAGCCTTGAAGTACAGTGCTTGGAGATGTGTGCTGTGTGTGAGTGCCACTGCCTGCCTATCCTGCTGCAAACCAGTCGAGGCGCTTGAATAAAAATGTTGCCCAGGAACTTGCCCCTCGCTTTGCTGTTTGTTCTTCAACACTGCTTAATCAGGATGAGAATAGTGTCCATGCTTTTTCCCACTATGTGTCCTGTGCCGTGGCCCATTCAGCATATTGCACATATGTGATGGCATATTCAATATATTGTTGACAATACCCATCACTGCATTCATGCACCTCCAAAGCGTTCCAGATAGAAATACAGCATCTGTTGTTGGCAGCTCAAGTGCTGAGTACAGGCTCTACTCATATACTGCTACTAGCATGCTTGAGGCTCACCTTGAGCTGGGGTAGTTCTAAATTGCTGCATTGCATGATGGCATTTCCATTGAGGATCTGCTTGTATAGTTGTATAAGTGAGGCATATGTTGATTGCGTTGCGCATATGTACATCTGTACATTGTGCATATGTTGATGTCCCATTCAGCACATAGCATCATTTGGCATCAATTCCTTCATCTCATTGTTCGTACGAGATATGCTCTCAGGTGTGGCAACACTTGTCTTGCATTGGAGAATGCAGGCTTGCCACATAACATAAGCCGTTGGTTGCTTCTGAAGCACAATGCATGGCTTTGCTTTAGCAATCTTCGTGACGTTGGTTGTAGGGGTCAGTAATCAGGAGGAATTGCAAGAGAAACTTGCGGCAATGGACAAGAAGCAAGAGGTGGTTTTGGCAAACCAAAGGAAGTTGTTCACTCAGTTTAGTCTTGCTCGAAGGGACCGCCACTCCCCTTCTTACATTCCCACCGCGCCAGATGCCGTTGCTCTGGAGAGCCAATTGTGTGTGATCAGAAACATGTTGTTACAGAGTGCAACAAGCTACGTGGTTGTGTGGGGCATGGGGGGATTAGGGAAGACCACGTTGGCAAGGGCGCTTGTCAATGACCCTTTGATCCAAAAGGAGTTTGAAAAGTGCAGTTTTGTGACAATATCACAAAATCCAAACATCACTCAGTGCCAGAAACAGATATGGGATGCCCTTGTAAGTGCTGAAACCAACGTTCAATTCACCACTACTGAAGAGGGCAGGCTGAGATTGCAAGCAGCATTGAAAGACAAGGGTATGTTCATTGTTTTGGATGATGCATGGTACACAGCTCACGTGAAACACTTTGACTTTGCGTCTGCAAAGAGCCGAGTCCTCATCACTTCACGAAATGAAGAAGTTGGGACATGTGTGAGAGCAAAGCGCTATGCTGCTCGCGCATTGGGTGAGGCTGAGTCGATGGAGTTGTTTTGCAAGCAAGCATTTGTGAATGGGCAACCTTTGAAGTGGCAGATTCCATATGTCAAAGACATAGTGCACGAGTGTGCGGGTCTCCCTCTTGCGTTAGAGGTCATGGGAGCAGAAGCCAGAGGCTACAGCTCAGGTGAAGAAGGGAGATCAGCACCCAAACCCTTGGAAAAGAAAAAGTGGCGAAGGGCAGTGCAGGGCATAAAATCGGATGGAGTGGTGTCGGAGGGTGTGTTCCATAGAGTTTTCAAGATGAGCTTTGATTCTCTTGCAGCACGGCATCGTGCTGCCTTGCTTGATTTGGCTATGTTACCCGAAGACCACGAAGCAAGGGAGTCTGATGTGGTGGATATGCAGGAATGCAATGGCTTGAGTGGTGATGAAGCGTACAAGGTGCTGGAAGAACTGGCCGAAAAATCCTTGATCATTCGCACAGGGAAGTATGAACTGGATGTGTGTGAATTTCAGTCTATTGGTTTTGTGACGTGCCACTTGCACGATGTGGTGCGCGACAGTGCACTGAGCATGATTGCTGAGTTGCCTGTTGCAGAACGTGACCGCTTGGTGTCATCACACTTGAAGAAGCTGGCTTTCGAGGGTCAGAGCTTGTGTGCAACAAAGCTCTCTACAACGCACAGCATTGGGCAGGACAGAAAGTTGGACTTGTGGCAGTTGGAGGTGCCTGAATTGCAGGCCCTTGTGCTGAGAAATGCAGACATGTTGGAGTTGCCCGCACCGCTACTAACCATGAATCTGGTAGTCGTGGATCTGACATCTTCGGGAATTGTTGCCCTGCCGAAACAGGTGACATGCCTTCAATCTGCAAAGGTACTGCGTTTGGATTACTGTGATAAGTTGCTGTGTTTGCCAAGTGAACTGGGCAATATGGAACAGCTCACAGTGCTGTCCATGCGGGGATGCCGTGGCATATTCGACTTGCCAAAATCTGTTGGCAGGCTGTCGAATTTGACAACGTTGCTCATGCCAAGTTGTGGAATCGCACACTTCCTGCCTGTAGAAGAGGGCACTTTCCAGAGTTTGACCAAGCTGGACATCAGCAGGTGTTTTGGCCTGAAGTGCTTGCCTCCCAGTTTGGGAGAATTGGGCAGTTTGGTGGCGCTGGACTTGGATGGTTGCTGGCAGCTGACCTCGCTGCCAGCTACCGTCGGACAGTTGGCACAGTTAGAGGTTCTGCTTTTGCATGGATGCAGAAGTCTCAAGGAATTGCCAAGTGCAGTGACCCTCCTTGGGAACTTGGCAGAACTGGATGTCCAGGGATGTACCAAGCTGACATGTCTCCCTGAAGGTCTTGCTGAGGGATGCCCTGAGCTGGGAATATTGCGCCTTCAGAGGAATGCAGCAATGGCATTCCCAGAATTTGTAGTGGATTTTGAGCAGCTGCAGGTCTTGGGGTTGCACGAGGACTGGACGCTGCCCAGCAGCACGAATGAGAAACTGCGACACCAACAGGTGTCGTTGGAGCAGGAACCAACAAAGGAGTACACTTCCACACAGTACTGTGTGAGTGGCACTAAGCTGTTTGTTCTACAGGAGCCATTTGTTTACTGTGTTGTACCTATACTGTGTGTTCTGCTTATCATTGTCAGAATTCATGCTCGGATTTTGTCACAGTCAGCGTGGGGAATGAGTGTTGTGATACTGCAATGCACACAGGGCATCATATTGACATTCCCATCATCCATCCCATGTATGGGATCAGCTGATGACAGTTTGGTTGTGCAGGAAAGAGACACCCCTCTTCACTGGGCAGCACAATTGGGCCTGACAGAAACGTTGCCTTTCCATCTGAGAGAAACTGGCGTGGACAGTCGCAGCAGTGTAAGTTTGTTGGAAAGAACCTTGTACATTGCAGTGAAGCCTGTGGTATGTAATTTTCAGTGATGTGTGCTGATTTAGTACTGTGTTTGTGCCTCCCATCGCCTGAGCATGACCAGAGTGCTTATGTATTCAACGTGCAACTAATGCCAGTTTGCAAGTGGGGCACCTATTGCTCCCATTTATTGGCGTTGACCAAACAACATGGAATAAATTCCATGAAAATGAACAAAACCTATCAAAACCCTTACAACAGTGCAGATACGGAATCGATTATGTGCAGAAGATCCCAGCAGTGCCACAAGCAACTGCTAATCTGTACGCAAGTCACAATTTGAATAGTTTTGCACAAGCTGCTTGATTTTGGCCCTCAGGCCTGCGCCTCACTCAAAGCAACCTTTCTCAATTGCAAGGGCACAGATCGAACCTGAACTCGGAGAAGGGATGGAGTTGTGTTGGGTGACCCAGCGGGGTGGACCAAAGTAACCTATTTGCCAGTCGATTCAAGTTCATGTTGGGAATCCACGGCAATGTTTTGACAAGCAACCTTTCCTGCGGAGTGATTTCAAACAGTTTTGTGGGCGGCAGTAAGGTCTCAAGCAGCGCAGCTCAGCTCGTGGATTCTTTGCAACAGCAGGCTTCCAGCTGTGAAATGGGGTGCTTCGTGCTGAGTTGCTGGCAGCACCCTGTGCGTATACTTGACTGTCGGCACCGTATGCTGTGTTGGACCGTCCTGCCGCCTGTGCTCAATGTTTGCACGCCGCGGACCCAAGTGTTTGAGGTCATTTTCCTCACTGCTTGAAATTGTGCGCTTGCCTTTCAGTTTGGCAAGACGCCCCTGCATGAGGCGTCAGGTGGCGGACACACGTCAACTGTGCAATTGCTGCTGGACAGAGGCGCATCTGTGGCT
This sequence comes from Ostreobium quekettii, assembly GCA_905146915.1. Taxonomy (NCBI): domain Eukaryota; kingdom Viridiplantae; phylum Chlorophyta; class Ulvophyceae; order Bryopsidales; family Ostreobiaceae; genus Ostreobium; species Ostreobium quekettii. Next base: position 20,215 of record CAJHUC010001296.1, on the reverse strand, counting down.
GCGGCTGACAGGGTGGGTGACTCCACGGCAATGTTTTGTCAAGCAACCTTTCCTGCGGATTGATTTCAAACAGCTTTGTGGGCGGCAGTAACGTCTCAAGCAGCGCAGCTCAGCTCGTGGATTCTTTGCAACAGCGGGCTTCCAGCTGTGGAATGGGGTGCTTCGTGCCGAGTTGCTGGCAGCACCCTGTGCGTATACTTGACTGTCGGCACCGTATGCTGTGTTCGACCGTCCTGCCACCTGTGCTCAATGTTTGCACACCGCGGACCCAAGTGTTTGAGGTCATTTTCGTCACCGCTTGAAATTGTGCGCTTGCCTTTCAGTGGAGAGGGACGCCCCTGCATGGGGCGTCAAATGGCGGACACACGTCCACTGTGCAATTGTTGCTGGACAGAGGCGCATCTGTGGCTGCGGCTGACTGGGTGGGTGACTCCACGGCAATGTTTTGTCAAGCAACCTTTCCTGCGGATTGATTTCAAACAGCTTTGTGGGCGGCAGTAACGTCTCAAGCAGCGCAGTTCAGCTCGTGGATTCTTTGCAACAGCGGGCTTCCAGCTGCGGAAAGGGGTGATTCGTGCTGAGTTGCTGGCAGCACCCTGTGCGTATACTTGACTGTCGGCACCGTATGCTGTGTTCGACCGTCCTGCCGACTGTGCTCAATGTTTGCACGCCGCGGACCCAAGTGTTTGAGGTCATTTTCCTCACTGCTTGAAATTGTGCGCTTGCCTTTCAGGACGGCAACACGCCCCTGCATTTTGCGTCATGGGCCGGACACACATCAACTGTGCAATTGTTGCTGGACAGAGGCGCATCTGTGGCTGCGGCTACCCGGGTGGGTGACTCCACGGCAATGTTTTGTCAAGCAACCTTTCCTGTGGAGTGATTTCAAACAGCTTTGTGGGCGGCAGTAACGTCTCAAGCAGCGCAGCTCAGCTCGTGGATTCTTTGCAACAGCGGGCTTCCAGCTGCGGAAAGGGGTGATTCGTGCTGAGTTGCTGGCAGCACCCTGTGCGTATACTTGACTGTCGGCACCGTATGCTGTGTTCGACCGTCCTGCCGACTGTGCTCAATGTTTGCACGCCGCGGACCCAAGTGTTTGAGGTCATTTTCCTCACTGCTTGAAATTGTGCGCTTGCCTTTCAGGACGGCTGGACGTCCCTGCATCGGGCGTCAGGTGGCGGACACACGTCAACTGTGCAATTGTTGCTGGACAGAGGCGCATCTGTGGCTGCGGCTACCCAGGTGGGTGACTCCACGGCAACGTTTTGTCAAGCTACCTTTCCTGCGGAGTGATTTCAAACAGCTTTGTGGGCAGCAGTAACGTCTCAAGCAGCGCAGCTCAGCTCGTGGATTCTTTGCAACAGCGGGCTTCCAGCTGCGGGATGGGGTGCTTCGTGCTGAGTTGCTGGCAGCACCCTGTGCGTATACTTGACTGTCGGCACCGTATGCTGTGTTCGACCGTCCTGCCAACTGTGCTCAATGTTTGCACGCCGCGGACCCAAGTGTTTGAGGTCATTTTCCTCACTGCTTGAAATTGTGCGCTTGCCCTTCAGTTTGGCAAGACGCCCCTGCATGAGGCGTCAGGTGGCGGACACACGTCAACTGTGCAATTGTTGCTGGACAGAGGCGCATCTGTGGCTGCGGCTGCCATGGTGGGTGTCTCCACGGCAATGTTTTGTCAAGCAACCTTTCCTGCGGAGTGATTTCAAACAGCTTTGTGGGCGGCAGTAACGTCTCAAGCAGCGCAGCTCAGCTCGTGGATTCTTTGCAACAGCGGGCTTCCAGCTGCGGAATGGGGTGCTTCGTGCTGAGTTGCTAGGAGCACCCTGTGCGTATACTTGACTGTCGGCACCGTATGCTGTGTTTGACCGTCCTGCCGACTGTGCTCAATGTTTGCACGCCGCGGACCCAAGTGTTTGAGGTCATTTTCCTCACTGCTTGAAATTGTGCGCTTGCCTTTCAGGAGGGCAACACGCCACTGCATCGGGCGTCAGAGGGCGGACACACGTCCACTGTGCAATTGTTGCTGGACAGAGGCGCATCTGTGGCTGCGGCTACCCGGGTGGGTGACTCCACGGCATTGTTTTGTCAAGCAACCTTTCCTGCGGAGTGATTTCAAACAGCTTTGTGGGCGGCAGTAACGTCTCAAGCAGCGCAGCTCAGCTCGTGGATTCTTTGCAACAGCGGGCTTCCAGCTGCGGAATGGGGTGCTTTGTGCTGAGTTGCTGGCAGCACCCTGTGTGTATACTTGACTGTCAGCACCGTATGCTGTGTTCGACCGTCCAAGGTGGCATGCTCCCAATGACACTATGCTATGCACCCCTAAGAATCTCTGGTGTGTATAGAGTCTCTGGCAGCGATGGGAGCAATCATAGGGGGCCTCAAGGCACCTTTTTGCTCCCTCTCTGAATATCGACATCTGTGCATAGTTTTCTCTCCGATTTCCACACAACAATCACCTTCCCCTTCAATGTTGCTACCTTGTGAAGCACGCCAGCGATTTGGGTGTGGTGTCCATGCATCAATGATGGCAGAACTCGCTGGACCTTTCTCACTGCTTCAACCTTGAATCTGGCAGCTTTTCTGACCCGAATTGGATCACCCAATGCTGGTATGTCCAAAAGATGTTGAACCACAACAAGGGTAGGAATATTTCTCTAACTACTTTCCGCAACCTTTTTGTCAAAAGTACAGTTGGCTTTGATTCACTGCCACACCCTTTCTCAGACCCGTTGTCTTCTCCATAGTTCACCAGGATGCTGCCTAGGAAGATAGTGATCTCCAGTTTTGCAAAAGGCTTCAGAACGCCTTTTCTTTTCCACTCGAGATGCCAACACCTTCGTTGAAGCCAATCTCACGCAACAAGCATTTCAAGTGATTTCCTGTCACGACAGTCGCGTGTCGAACGCCATGTTCGCCCAGGTCGCTGGACCAGTTTGACAAAGTTGACTTGACCAGGGCTGAATCCCACGCTGATCTGCCTCATGCGACGATCTCTTGTGCTCGGAAGCAAGCAGAACGCAGCCCTGGCTTCTCGATATCCCTTCCACACACAGCACTATCCAAAGTTCGGCTTGTACAGCCATCGCCCGCTTTGAGGTCACAAACCGTCGCACAGCACTCGTTGGCGTCGTTGCAATGTCAGGCCTGGTTGTCCGTGCAGCCTCGGTCCCTGGCTTAACCTCCCCTGCCACGCTCGGCACCGTGTTGACAGCTCTCACTGCTGTTCCTTGAGGCCAGCGGCGCCCTCGCACGTCCTCAACCCTCGCATAAGGCCAACAAACGTCAACTCACGTGCTTTTCGCAGAAGCTGCAGCGCTGCGCTGCATTGTTCGCAGTAAACTGGGCTGGGCCTGGTCGGTCCAGGGCAGTCACAGGCCCAGGCTCGTTCCCACAGCCAAACACAAGGATGTGCAGTGACTGGGACAGCTTGCGACGCTGGGGGCAGGAGGCTGGAAGCCCACGGTTCAGTCGGCAACTGGCCTTACACAGTGCTCACAAACTGCACCAAGTGTTCGGGGCTTAGACCCGAACTTGCTTTGGCTGCTTCCCAAATCGCGCACAGCAACTTCAAATGGCCCGGGTGGAAGGGTTGGGTGACATGTGATGGAGAAAGGTTTGGGCAGCTTGGGCAGTGTGGAAAGGGGTTGGACAGTGATTTGTGAGATTGGGGTGGGCTGGCAAATGTGCACTTACTGTACAATGTACACAGGGTCAGTGCAGTGCAGTGAGTGCACTACATTCCTTAACGAAATGCCACAGCATATAGCCATGTTGTTGTACATGACGTAATTAGCAAGTCTAGTTTGGCATCATTTGAAGTGCGATAAGATTGATGTGGCAGTACAGGTGTCCAGACAACAGCTATAACTTGTGCAGTGATACACACTGGCTGAGGTCAGACAGCCTGAATGTTGCAATTCTGTGCCTGTTCTGATTGTTATGGGCAATGTGCAGCACGGTTGCACGGCCCTTGCAGGGGCATCTCTGGGTGGCTACAACACCACAGTCGAGCTGTTGTTGAGCCGCGGTGCACACGTGGACAGTGTTGACAAGGTGAGCTTTCCAAACACGTTGTTGTACCTGCAATATGCCCAGCTCATAATGCAGCCAGCGTTTTCCCTTGGAGCCTTGCCGGGCGATGTCTGAATTGAGGTTACACTTTCAGAATGTTGCCAGACACATTGTACGAAACAGGTGCTTTGGGCTGGGCACAGTGACCTCATGAGCGACGGCCTGTAGCAGAACTCTATGTCCTACAAGTCTGACCCCTCTCCTTGAACACCAAAGAAGGGTTGGTCGTTTGGGGATTTGCCGCTAGGAACCACAGCCGGCATGCTCAACTCGCCTCAAGGAACAGTGGTTGATGTGCAAGTCGGTAAATGGGCAGCTCCTTGCAAATTTCGGTTCACTTCAGTCTGTGACTGTGGTGGGCACAAACAAACGTGTTTTCCTCGTTTACGTTTTGATCAGGTCCAAACATCAACGTGATGCGAATCACACGTCTCTGTTCCTGTTTCGAAACACCAGACGTACTCCAGGCATTTGTGTGCCTGTTTTCACAGGTCAAAAGTATGGTGGACACTTCCCTTTTCGTTTGCCCCCCAAGTACACACATTTTGCTGTTGCACTGTACTTCAATGCCATTTTCTTGTTGCAATACTGGTCCGATTTTATTGAGTTATGTTGCTTTGTCTGAGTTGGCTGTCCTTCCAATTGTGACTGGTTTGTCGGTTCTGTGAGCCCTCCCACTCGAAGAACCTTCTGTTTGGCCAAGCCGACTTTCATGCATACATCCAAAAACCCCGTGGCCTGGTGCGCGAATTGGAGGCCCAGGAAAAGGGTGTTTCGTGTTGGATTCTTGTTTCATTGGAAGCTTTCCTTTGGAAACACAAGCGTCTGTTGGACGTTGGCATTGAGGTTTCCACAACTCGAATGTGGGGCCCACGTTCACTTTCCAATTTAGAAATTCCTAATGCTGTGCGCACGTTTGCGTTTCTGTTGTGGGCAAGCCAATCATAATTGAGACGTTCGTGTTCACGTTTAAGGCGCCTATGCCCGCCACTGGTGTGCGGTCTTGCAAGCTCGGGGGCTATAAAAGCGGCCTGGAGGGCTCTGGTGGTTGGCAGTGACATTTCATGGCCACTCTCATGTTTGTGCTTGTGAGGACGGCGATTGGAGTGGCCTGACTTGTCCCAAGACGGTGTTATACTAGCAGCCTCGAGAATTTGGGAGCGCCACTGTGGGGGTGTGCACAACACAGCAGCGTGCCAAGGTGGCAAGTTGCCAATGGCATCTTGTACTGCAACGGACTGTCACACTGCCATCACCAGGGCAATGACCAACTTTGCAACATGGTGGTGAATCGCCTCTGGCAATTGACACCCGCCAAGCAACTGTGCCACTTACATCTGTGTCGAACTGGACGCCAAGGCAGGAAGTGGTTGATTACCTGCTGTCCGAATCAGGGCTACTGGGAGGTTTCTTGCTGGACGTTGTCCAATTAAGGCATTTTCAGCATTTTGGGCTGGATAATTTGCCTGAAGTAGAGTCTACTATGGCGTCTCCAGCCGGTCATTTCAATCTGATATGGAGAAAGCTGTGGATTCGTACACAAGAATAAAGTCTTTATGGAACCCAGGTGCTCAGAAGCAGCTACGTAGTCCATGTTGCCAATTTTTCCTCCACGTTTTTGATTGCTAATTTCCGCTGGAAAATGCGAGCTAGCATTGCATAGGACCCATTGGTCTCGCCATTCCCTGTGCCTGCAGCTTGAAGTCGCAGCGGCAACATGCAAAACTGCATTGACAAGCTGCCTATTGGGGTTACCGATTTGTGCTGACAGAAGCTAGTTGGCATGTGTGCAAGCTGCATGTATGGATCTTCAGATGTGTGACATGCTCTACAGGATGGCGACACGCCGCTGTCAGGGGCCATATATAAAGGGCACCCGAGCACCGTGGAACTGTTATTGAAGCATGGTGCAAACACGGACATACAAAACGAGGTGGGTTTGTCTCCTACTTTAGGACTGACAAAATGTTTCAATATCCATTCGAGCAGAGCAATTCTTCATTCAAAAGACAAGCCACACAGAGTCTCGTCGATTGAGGAGTCCGTCCTATCATGGAGTCTGGCGTGGTGCATTCGTCAAACACGCGCATTAGTGCCGAAAGACACCAGCAGCAAACTGAATACAAATGCTTTCTGGGCATTGTGTCGACGAGCCGATGGCATTGTACAATGCCCAACATGTTTGTGCCGCTGCACGTATGTTTTCCTCTGCAGTTTTATCACTTGCATTCTGCCGTTTGGAAAAGCAGCCCTCGCCCATTCTCGGCATAAGTTGCATTGATATCAACAACACAGATGTTGTGATGAAATTGGTGTCATCCCCGTGCATCAGAACCTTAAAATCGTTTGAGACATTGATAACTCATCCACTTTTGAGACTGGCAGAGCTGGTGGCTGTCCACTGTTGAGTCGTTCTTGAAATCTCTCATAAATGGTGGAGAGCTGGAGTCACAACATGTTTGTGTGTTCATATGGTTTGCGTGTCCACAGACAGGAGCGACCCCTCTTTTGCTGATTTGGCAAAAGATGTGGCACGAGAAGACTGATGAACAGACAGCTGCGAAAATTGTGCAGATTATGTCAGATTACGGTGCAGCTTTGGAAGTGCCAAACAAGGTAACATAATTGCTCAGTGCTTGGTGTCATGCTGCAAAGTGGGAATGCACAAATGGTGTGCACCATAATGCAGCAAGTTGTGGTGGCATCCTGTCACCATTTTTTGTCAACGGTTTTAGTTGCTGCCGTGAATGGCACCTGAAGTAATGCGCAGAACTGGCAGGGCGCCAGTAGGCTTTGCTGCCAGCACCCCGGCCAGTGTGACAATGCGGGGCCCCGCCACTGAGTCGGGGGCTTGATGCAGAATGTGGGGGGCGTGGACGATGGTGTAGAGGCATGCAAGATGGCACCCCCTGCATTCCTGACGTCAGCCTTGATGGTCACGGTGAAGTGGAACTGAAGTGTAGTGTTCTAAATCCTGGGCAGCTGGAGGAAGGACCAGCAGTCCTTGCAGGAACACCCCAAGGAGTGCGTTCCAAAATGTTTCTGATTGTCGTTGGTGGATCCTATCCAGCGCTGGAGTTTGGTCCCATCAGATGTGATTAGCAGCGGCACATTTTGCATCGCTCAACAAGGCTGCAGGCCTCTGTTCTTGCGGTCTCACCAGATGTGACAATGATCAAGGAACAGAACTAAGCAACGTTTTGAACAACGTTTTGCACGGCTCTAAGGGTATGCCCCACATAAGGCTACAAACTTGAAAAATGACAGAGGTTCTAGTTTGATAAGGCACCTCAGTGCACAGCACGTTTTCTGAGGGTTTTGGTTACACATGTGGGCATTCTTTCGGTACCTGGGACAAGCTTGTTTTGGATAGACACAAAAGGGTACCTGCCCTTCTTTCTCAAAGGCTGCCGAGTTTTGGTGAACAGTGCCCATAGTCCAAGTAAGACTGCCACCTGGGCCAACAGAGCTTGCAGTAGAATGCTCTTGACGTACAGTGCATGCTTTGGTACCTCAAAAAGTCAAAGTAAACAAAGGGGGTGAGGTTGTACAGTTGAAAAGCACACTGGTGGTGTCCCACACCACCAAAATGCTCCAGCGCGCATGAAGTTCGCAGACAGATGCGCAACAGAGTAATGGGCCCAATTTTGCATTATCTGTCCTTTGCTGTAGTGCCTTTGCATCCAAATGTATCGTGGCTTGTAAAGGGGGCTTGAGAATGCCCAATTACATTGTGCATGGATGTGCAGAATGGCATGACTCCGCTGATGGCGGCTGCAAGTGACGGCCACACAGCTGCTGCAGAACTGCTGCTGAGCAAAGGAGCGTCTGTGACGCCGACTGACGAGGTAACATTGCATGAGCGACGGCTTGAATGTAGCATGAGCCCAGTGAATTGATTCGCATGAATTCACGTTAAGAACATGCAGATGCTGTTAACATGTAGTGGCACCACGCCTTGCTATTCTTGAAAGTGTGCAGCAGAAGATTCGAATCCCGTGGAAACTGCAAAGTTGCCTGTGCTGTCGAAGAGCGCACGCTAGCCGTGTTTGACTCCTGGTTGCTGGGCATCTGCATTGAATGAGTACTCACGTAGTCGATTGGATCCAGGCACTCAGTACCACGGAAAAGTGCACACAAGCCACGTTGACTCCTGGTTGCTGGGCATCTGCATTCATTGAGTATGCACGTAGTCGATTGGATCTAGGCGCTCAGTACCGCAAAGTCGTTGTATACTTTCAGTCCTATTGCAGACACTGTGGGCAAAGCCCCTCCCCCGGTTCTGTCTTTTGTGGTGTAGCCACCAGATGGCCTGCAGACCTGAGCACAATGCGACCCCCTGGATCCAAAAACGTGGCTTCCCATTTCATCATCAGTTTGTCCACCACGCTGGGCAGCCCTCACAATTGCTTTGCGGGTCTTTGTTGTGTCAGGACGGGAGAACGGCGGCACAGTATGCGAGCGCTGGGGGCCATCATGAACTGGCAGAGAAGCTGGGCGGTGCCGACTGATGCGATGGCTTGGCGGGCTGATCGCAATCTGGGTCTTAGAGGTCCTCGAAAGGGAGTCACGTCTGTTGGTGGCAAAGTGTGGGGCATTTGCTGGTGAAATGACTCATGGCTGGCAATGTCGAGTGTCCATTATCCCAACTACCGAATCTTGTCCATCGCTTCGTCCACATTGATTGGCTCGTCACACTCGTCTTGCTGGTAAAGGAGGCCCTTGCTGGCGGGCCTGCACCACGAAAGACGAAGCGTTGGGGTTTCGCAGCAGGTTAAGGATTCTGTGCTTGAGGACAGAGTTGGGAGTTCAGGGGAATGCTCTTGGGTAGCAACTGTACGGTCGCCTTTGAGATGTTCTGTGGGGAGCGACAGGATACGCGCTCGGCGCTCCCTTTTGCTGTGTCTGGACCATCACCACCATCCGTATCGTTGATGCTCCCGGCCGTCTGTTTGCGCATTTGTAAATTGGCCAGTACAGTGTGGGTGTCCACGCTGCATGTGGGATATACTCTGTTGGTCACACACGATGGTCAGGCGCATTTCCAACGGCACCAGTTTACTGCAGGAAGAAGCTGGAGCCTGGGATCAACGCTTGAGGTCTAGCGTGCCGGGATGACATAAAACTTGCGGCGCTCGATCATTGCACCGTCATTTCCATGCCACGCACATATGCATGCCTCCTCAGAATCCGTAGATTACATTTGCCGAACAAAATGACAAAACGCAGCCCGTGCACGTGGTAGGCGATGATGGGTGTGAAAACCACGCAAATAGTTTGTTCGGAGTCGATTATTCTTGGTCCCATGTCGCCACACCCTTTTGTTCCATGAAATGCAGTGAGCTGGCATGAATAACAGAGTCATGGACTATGTTCAGTGTATGTAGTGAAGAAAATCAATCCCAACCCTCAATCCCCATGCCCCACACAAGCCCACGCACATTGCACATGTGTTAGCAAGCGCACCAGCATTCCAAGGCCCTGTGGCACAAGCTCAGAAATATCCCACTGAACTACTGCATCTACCAAACGCCTCGCAGATTCATGGCATGCGAAATGGGCGTTTGAAAAATCTAGACAACCCAAGAAAACATGCGCTCGGTCCTCCCACCAAAACCCACACGTACGACAAGCTGGTGAATCAAAGAGCTTGCAGCGAAAAAGAAAAAAGCGACATGGAAATGCATCGGCCAAAAATTGACACAAAAAGGCGACCTCTTCATGGGAAAAGGGCTTCGCCCAATCAAGGGAAAGTGTGAACGTTCAATTCACAGCCAAGGTGCAATGCAATGCTGTTGTACGTTGCCAATCATGAGTAGCCCATGCGTTGTAGTACTTGGTCACGCGCAGCCTGATAGCTTGGGCACAATGGGTTATCCTTGGAGCTTGAGCGCCTGCAGCTCCCACTCCGTCACTGGCTGCAGTCGCCAGGCCATCTGCTGCTACGCTTTCCACATGCCTCCTGCATCGTTCATTGTGTCTGGCAATCGGACATTGGCATTGAGCTCGGCGTGTGCGGTACCCAAGTATTGCATTAGCGCCCCCGGATCATTGCTGACTTGTGAGAGAGCTCCTCTCTGATTTTCTGGCCAAAGGGTATGAGGTCACCTCCACCAAGAGTTTCTTTTGTTGGAATGCTTTCATGCATGCGTGCTGCGAAATTTGAGAGTGGGAGGGGGGAGCAACCCCGTCGACGCATCATCTTCATTTGGCACAGCACCACAGGGCGCTGAAAGTGCATACTCCAGCGAGAGACTACTTTCAACATTGGAAGAGAGTTGAATGGGCAAGTAACGAGGTGCACTCAGGACGGGATTCAGGTGAAGAAGCGCTTCGCTTATGATTGTGCAATGCTCGTCGAAATTGCAAATGGGAGAATTGTCAGCTTCCCGAAATTCTGCAAGTTTTCGCACTAGCATCTTGACGTCCTCGTGGTCGCTGCTGCCTCGGACCTTGGCGGCTGCTGGAATCAAAAAGTTCGATGTGCACGTGTGGTGGAATCGCACGCGCTTAAATGAACACGGCATTTGGCTGTATCCATGCATTTGCCACGCTCCACCTGGAGCATACATTTCCGTTGCAACCTCAACCACGCCATTACAACGCGGAGCCGCAGTGAATTGCCCGCTCCCCAGGCTGCATTGCATTGCACGTGCGCCCCCATTGCAGTGAATGGCGCACACGTTCGCACTCGGCAGCCTTCTGCAGCCACTGGGCCTCGAAGCGCCACAATTTGGCCCCTATTCAAACTCCCGGGGGCACAACCACCAAGTCTCTTACCACACCTTGCTCTCGAAGGGAAATCAGTGGGCAATTTCATGCTGTGCGCCATCACGCCGCGCGGCCCTTTGTGGACAGCGGCACGCGGCGTTCAAGGGAGCCCGAATCTTCACGATGGCAGCCGCTTCAAGGGTGAATGTGTGGCTTCGCTCGCCAACTGAATAGACTGGAGATGGCAGTGCTGCAGTGTTTGGTCCTCATGCGGAAGCTGTGCCACGCCCTTCATGATGCCGGCCTTGGCAAGGAAGCGGCAGTATCCGCGCCATGAGGGGCGGGTTGTCCATATTGTAGGGTTTCTCTTTTTGAAAGAACTCAGCAACTCTGAAAGCCTTGTTCTTGCTGAGTGGCCTGCTCCACAATCAAATCGGAAGGGATTCAGCAGCGAATTGGTAGCTGGGCGGCCTTGGCAATTTGATGCCAATGGTAGGTGCACCAATTGGCATTGCGATATTTGTGCAAGGGGCTCGGAGAATGGGAGTAGGTCTAAGTGTATGAACTTTGATGCTAATGCAAGCCCTGTTGATAGCATTGCGTCTGGAACAGTGCTTGCGTCATTGTTGTGTACTTGCCACACTCAGGAACTCCCACCCTTTGTTGTTGAGTGGACAGGAGTCTCAGCGGTCCTGTTCAGCATCGCGTTGCTCGTTGTGTGGCATGTGCTACTGCGCCTTCAGCCACTCTTCTTGCAAGGGCATAAGAGGCGTCCAAACCGGACATGGGACTCCCTTCTTCGATTTTCCTTTTTTAACTTGTTCATCGTGTCCCCCTTCAGCCAACTGCACTGTACCCCGAAAATGTTGTGGTTGGGAGCGCGGATCAGCGCTGCAGATGGCACTGACAGGAAGCTCAGTTTACCTGGTGACTGTGGTTGCCTGCATGATGTGATCTTCACAATGTCGCCGATGCCACATTCAACTGCCTCGTCATGGGCGTGAAACACAGCGGCCCGTCAGCAACCAGTACGTTGCTTGGCACAATTCCCTGCAACATGAATTGGCAAGACAATGTTGATAGGAAATACACCACAACAGGGCAAAAGCCTACTTATAAACTGGCTGGCAGTGTATCTGGCCCATTCGCGTTGGCAGGGAGCTTCACTGTGTCGTGTATGTTGCAAGCAACTTTCGCTGCTTCCCTGTTTCTCAGCCTTGCTGCGGCGTACAGCTCAATACAATGCCGACATTTTGTCCAAAACTGGCTAGCGTTTTCTGATTTTGCTTTGCACCTCCTTGGCAGCAGACTCGAAGGTTGATGTCAACATTGTGATGACGCAACAAGCAGCTGGTATTTTTTGTGCTTTGATGCTGCTTTTCCAATTCTTTCAATCCCCCCAAGCTCAATTGTCCCCACAATTCCCTAAATGAATCACAATTCAACTTTCAAGAGCAGCCTGAAAAGATGAACCATTTCACAACACGGCCGAAGCCCGATCTCTCAAGGGAAGTCGGCAACTCGCCGTCCAGTCGCATGCTCACCATCAATTTCCTGGTGAGCTTCCGAGCCCTGTGGTGCTTGGGCAACATCACAAAGTGGTCCACCGCCATCAGCACGCTCTTCATCATTTGGTTGGACCCAACCCACGACGACCCTTCACGGCAGGCGCCACGCACAAAGGGGCCCCTTCTCGTCGCTCCGCCGGGGCATCGCCTCAGAGCACCCTGCTACATTGCACAAATGTCCGATGCCAGCCACTTCTGGACAGGAGGCATGAAGGTCATTCATGGAATTAGGTGCTCAGTTTCCAGATTTTTCTGGGCCCTCGCACCCTTCATGAGATTGTTCGGAAATGACACATACCAAACAACCCCCTTGCATTGGCCCTCGCCGCACCTCCTGGAATGCCGCCAGGCAACCTCACCACTTCGAAAATGTGCACGCCACAGCGTTTACCCTGCCCAATGAATGTCCCCGCCATGTTGCCGCAGCAGCTGCGCAGCTGCGTCCCCTCTGCAAGCATTCCGTCACTTTGACCCTGCCCACTGCCCAAATGTCAAACTCCCGAAACTCCCTCGAAGGTCGTCGCCCCCACACACACCCCACCCCCCCCACCCCCACTACCACCACTTGGGGTGTAATCCGGGGTGCGAGCCCATGTCCCACAATGTGGGACCCACATTAACAATGGGACACAAGTTGCCATCAACCGCCGATTGCTTCACGTAGTTTATCAGGTCTGCGCACTTGCAGCTGAGTCTATTAGGGCCGGGTACTGTGAGCGAGAGAGCTGAGAAAGGAAGGGTTGAATTACAGAAGGGGCAGCAAGTGCCCCATGGGAAAGATTAACCCCTGGCCGTGAGAGGACGAATCTTGCCCCTAAACGGATGGATGTTGGACTTAGCCTCCCAATTGTGGGTGCTAGGGCAGCGCTCATCCGTTTAAGGTCAAGATTCATCCGTAAAAGGGCATAGATTGGTTGCACGCCGTGCCAAAACATCATTGAAAGATGTCATCAGGATGTTCATTTGTTCACTACTGCCCACAGTACACAGTTCACCAGAGCTGGGTAGTCACCGAGGGGCCTATCAGGGCTACAAGAACTCCCGGCGACAGTTTCACGCCGTTTGGACGACACTCGCGTCCGCGTGACCAGGCCTCTCGCCTCGGTGATACGCGTCTGCTCCAGCTGGCCCCTCCGGGACCTTGCTTTCGCCGGAGCGGCGGGCGCCATGGAGCTGCACCATAAGTTGCGGCGTGACCCCAGTTGGCATCCGAATGCGTGCAACATCTGCGGGCAGGTAGGCCGCCGCACACCCCTTTTGCTCTCCGCTGGAAGGCAACAACGCCTTAGAATTCTGAGGGTCTAGGGGGTGGTCCGTTTCTGGCGCCGTTCCGTGAGCCGAAAAATGGACATGCTAGTTCTCTCGCGGGGCTGGGACTTGGAAGTTGGGTGTGTGGGGGCTGGGTGGAGTGGGGGTGCATTGGGGGGGCCTCACTTCCACGAACAGCGGCTGTCATCAGCCGCTACATGTGCAAGATCTTAATTCTTGCCAGAGTTGGAATTTTTGTCTGGGCAGTGCACTCGACGCTGTGGGTGCAGCAGGTGCGTCCATGCAGGGGTGCTGGCTGTCGAAAGTGTTGTGTGCCCGGCTCTGTGTGGCTGATCCGAGTCCTGGTATCCCCCAGGCTGCCTGGAGCTGTATCAATCCAGGCAACTACTTGGTCGACTTGTTGAGAAATGTTTGTCCTGGCTCTGGCACAGTGTTTGATGGTTTAATATATGTTGTGCGCACCGGTTACACGTTTCGTCGAATGGCTGTTCCATCGATACAACAATGCTCATCACGCGTCTGCAGGATGTGGTTAAACTGCCCCATATTTCAAGAATTGTGAGGTGGATGGACTGCAGTTATGGATAATTGAATCAAAAATGTTGCACACTTCAGATGTTGACTACACAAGCCCTGTAGCCTTGCAGGCTGTCAGAAATTGGGTCTAGCTGTCTGCAAACTGGGTGCATGTATGTGGGTATGCCCATGGGGCATATGCCAACTTGTTTTTTCGAACATAGAGCTTGTCCAGGTTTGTTCACTTGTCAAAGCACCACATTTTGTTCTGTTTCTGTTTCCATTGGACAGCATCATGGATTTATCACTCTTCTCAGCTCAGTTCAGGCACCAGTTCAGCTTTGCCCTTGATACATGGTTGGGTACCAGGTGGAATGTGGACTGGAAGCACCAACACTCCCATTCCGTTGAGTTGTAGTGTGGGATGTCATAAGGTGATACAACATTCTCTGTGCTGCAGTTGGGCCATCAAGCTGTCAACTGCACCAATGGCACAATCAACTGGAGGCAAATCTATGGTGATGAGGCTTTCACCATCAAACCACCTGTTTTTTGGTCAGAGATGGCGGACAAGCAGAAAAAGAAAGAAGTGGATGTGAAAGAACTGGCAAGACGAGCAAGAGAATATGCAAGGGTACGAGGTGGCATGTGGTAATCAGTTATGTGGGCATGTTGTTTTTGTCTCTTTTGCCAGTATCAACTGCAACCTACTAGCTTTCTGTTGAGGGTTTGTCTTAGGCTGAATAGCTGCTTAGGAGGGCTTGGATGGCCTTGTTTGTCTTTGATGGATCTGCTGGACTGATGGGTTACTGCACTGTTGTCATGTTTAAGCAGAAAGTGTTGCGAGCAAGAAATGCCAACGAAATATTTGGTGAAGGTATCAGGGGCAGAAATCTGGTGTCTGGAAGAATATACGCGGTGGAGCCATAATCTGGGCAGTCCAGTTGTTCACAGATTGCTTTGCAGACTTCAAGCACAGGCTATCTGGTCATCGTGCCATACAGGTTATTCCTGGGCCACTGGGCCATTTTCTTACCTGTGTGCAGTGTCCAAGTTGCAACAGTCTGCAACAGGGCAGGCCACTTAGCAAGCTGAACTTGGCCTGGCAAAATGGGTTGACAGGAAAAGGAGAACAGAAGTCCCCCTTGCAAACCAATAAACAGCAGCCTATGTTTACAATTTGATCAAGGACGATTGCTTTCAAATTGAGGCGCACATATCCAATCTCATGGGCACTTGTCTTTGCTCATCGTGTCCCCAACTGTAGTGCCAGCATGTGCTCAGTTTCCTGACCTGAATACATATGGCAATTCTTTCTGCAGATGCAGTGCCAAGCGCAGGGCATTGACTATGACGAAATGATACGAGGGGCACAAGTTTTCCAACATGCCCCTGAACAGAAGCCACAGCTCCCAGTCACCAGCCAGCAGAATGGCGGCAGTGCTGGTAGGGACATGCCACTCTTGATTGCATTATAGGGCGTTAGTGCTAGCTGACAAACGCCAGTCAGCTCTAAGCTTGTGCTGTAGGCTCTTGCCTTTTGTTCTTTTGTCTCCTGAGCAGCGTTCACCCCGTCCTGCGTCTGTGACTGATTGATCACAAATAACTTGAATTTTGTCATTGTGGACTGGAGTGGCACTGAGCCTTACGACGAATTGAAACATGCATCCAAAGGGCACCAAAGGGTTATCGAATATTGGGCACAGCACAGAAGGCAAGTCAACTGTGCTTTCTTTTGTTGCATACTCTGTTGATTTCAGCTTGGTGTGTCTGTGGATTTTATCCATCAAGGATGCGATGAATACAGCCCTTGTATCTGAAAGGCGGCGATGGCTGCAGCTGCACATGACCAGTGTTGACAGTGACTTTTGGGTCTCTTCTTTGGATCTGTTAAGGAACGCATACCCCCATCTTTGGATAGCCATACCCGCAAGTGCATTCAGAAACTGGGATATATGCAGCCAAATGCACTGGCAATTTGAGTAGTGGTAAATTCATAACCAAGAATGGGGAACACAATATAGTCGTGATCCTTCACGAGCGTGGTGAACAAATGATGCTCTCTTCAAACCGATAGAGACACTGCCCCTAACGTTGGGAGTGGGGCGACTGTGATTGCTCATTCGCTGTCAATAGCATGTAGTCACAAGAATTGCCCAGCAGGTTTCCAACTCTACCATCTGCAATAGTCGCCAAGGTAGTGTCCACCAGCTTCTGCTGCAGTTCAGGTCTGTTGCAGGCGTGCATGCGCACTCTCACTGTTATCATCGATCAGATGGCATGGATTGTCAACTCCAGAAAATGTTGTGCCTGCGTTTCATGCTGCAGATCGATGTGCTGGCAGGTCCACAATGACGAAAGTGTCACCCACTGATTGTAGCCAATAAGTGCTCTCGTTATTGTGCCAAAACTGTAGGCTTGTCACCGATTGGTGGACCCTTCACCCCAAAACAAGCTGCTAGAAAGACTGCAATATCAGCACAGCAGGCTAAAAGGGCGTGCAATTAACTGTCTCCGCGTAATGCCAATGTCTGCCCGCCTGACGTGCATGTGTGTGCGCTATGCCCAAGCAGGTGGGGCTGTTAAGAAGGAAGCACCTGAGGGAGACCTGCCTGAGGGCTGGGCGGTCGCTCGAGACGCCCAGCAGCGCGTGTACTACTGGCACAAGAAGACACAAAAGGTGCAGTGGGACAAGCCCACGAAGGACACGCCCGTGAGCTAGGGCGACCCAATGCCATTTCAAGGTGGGCTGCCCAGCCAGCCAATCCCAGCAT
Source organism: Ostreobium quekettii (assembly GCA_905146915.1). Taxonomy (NCBI): domain Eukaryota; kingdom Viridiplantae; phylum Chlorophyta; class Ulvophyceae; order Bryopsidales; family Ostreobiaceae; genus Ostreobium; species Ostreobium quekettii. The sequence continues at coordinate 3,303 of CAJHUC010001296.1, read as the reverse complement.
CGCTGCATCCATCGATCTCCAGAGCATGTCCATGGCAATCGAGTCGTGCCAGGGATGGACATGCTGATGCACCCAGGAGAGGCGCTACAGGGATGAGCGCCAGGGGCAGCAGGGAGACAATGCTGGTTGCTGGATTTCAATCGTTTGTCTCGTCATTGGGCCCCAAGGTCACGAAATCTGGACGCAAGTTGATGTGGAAGGGCGCTGTTCTGTGGGTGGAGTGTCTATCTGCGATTGGAGCTGGCTGCCTGGGACATGGGTTGTGGTTGTGGTGACCTAATGGCGACTGAATGGAGATTGGGGGAAGGGTGCCTGCTTTGACCCAAGCCTAGCTCTGCTGCCGATTCGATGATGACGTAGCTGGATAGGTGGTGAATGTTTGAGGGACAATGGGGAGGAAAGCTGTGTCAACGCCAAGCGCTGAAAGGACTCGTTGTGCGTGGGTTGCCCCTGACACATGCTGGGGGCGATACACCCACAAGCGTTCTGGCTGGTGGACGGCCTGGGACTGCGCCTTGCACTGCGTTGAGCAGTCCCCAACAACGTCTTTGGTGTATGTTAGCGCAGCAGTGCATGTACCTACCACACTTTGTGATTGTCGTCGAGGCCAGATTCCTCCCCCGCTTGGCCCCCTTTCCACCTGCAGATGGATTGAGTGCCTACGACTGGTTGTTCTCAGGATGCCTGTTGCCTGGCAGCGTTTTGGCAGCATCGTGGGTACAAATTCATTCCCGCCTTACACGAACAGAATGAAACCTATGTGAAGAATTTCTCACGTCCCTTTTTGTTAGGCATCACCTTGGTGACCCGGTCACTGGCTTATTGGGCAAGACAAGAGGACACTACAGGAACTGGAAAGGAAGTGTGGGGCTTCCGTGGATCGAACACGGGACCTTTAAATTTTAAGTCTAACGCTCTCCCAACTGAGCTAAAGCCCCTTGCAATCAATACAATAACTGATAAATGGAATATATAATAAGCTGAGAGCAGCATCTGATTTTTAGCTCTCCTTTCCATTTGCAAGGGAATTGTGTGCCCAAACCACAGACAACATTCTGGGGTTAAATGATGATGTGCTGCAAAAGGATCTCCGTTCCATTCCATGCGCCCGGGTTGCAGCAGTTCAATGACACCACGTTATAAAAACGGGCGCACTAGCCGTTTTCAATCGCCACCCACTGCACATAAGTGCGCAGCACTGTGTTCGACAGTCAATGGCGAAACAGCGTGAGGGAATAAATGCATTGATCGCGAAGGCCCACCACAATTGTCAAAAATGACCTGGTGGCCTCACTTGGTCCTTTTGAGTGGTATTTCGATACCTATGAGTCTAGTATCCCACTCACAATATGGTTGGACTGCTGTGATTGCACAAACACAGCAATGCCTTCACAACACTGCCTACAAATGTGTTTTTCACCGCTTTCCGTGGTCACCTTCACAGCGAGACACCACTAAACACTTTCTCAGTGTTGTGTGCCTCCCTCGCTGCCCTCACCGTACGTCGCACGTCGCGAGCTAAGGGTCGACAGGCACACAGCTGTGTGCCCAAACCCGTCAACACTCACACAACGCAGCGAGTGAAACAACACAATAGCGCACCACACTACGCGCCCCCTCGGCGTGACAGCGAGCTTATATGCAAGCTTATTGCTGGGTACACCCCTTCGCGGCGTTTCGCACACGTCTGTAGCACGTTGGGACGTGGTTTCACGTCCAACCAGACCTACCGACCCGTGGTACCGTCGACACTAACGCAGCCGGTTCGACAAAACGAGTGCGCTTCGAACGACACCCTGCGTTGGCTTTGGCACTTTTCCGACGCAGAACACAGGTGCACACAAAGCCAACAAAGTCACAAAACACGCCACCGCTTCTCGCAGGGTTGTGCAAACATGTTCAGCGGGTGGAAACGTAAACGACCCTTCCGTTTGGGAGTTGGAGCAAAACCCCGTCGGGGTAAGCAACAAGCACACGAAACGAGGGCTGCCAACGGCTCACCCCTTGCAACGCCGACCACGACGCGGGTTGGATGCACATCCAGAGATGGGCACACCTTCTGGTATTCCAGGAGACGAGGGAAGCCTTGCCAAAAGTGGCCCAATGGCCTTACACTCGAATGTCTAGAGTCACAATAGCAGTGCCGACTCCCAAACACGAGCAAACGGCAAGGACGCACCTCCCCTCATGCCGCCAGCACAAATAAGCGGACGAGGGGGCGCCAAAGAATCTAAAGATACATGTCAAATCATCAGAATATTCTCTGTCACAGACCCACAGCCACTGACCGGTTAGAACACCATGTTGTGAGCCTTGCTATACCACACAACGGTCACCATTGTTGCACACGGCCACCCCAGAGATTCCCTGGCCAAACACACACTTCATTACATTGTAATACACACATAAAGCATGTGTAAAGTCCAGTCAGTGGCTTGCATCCCCACGGCAGTTGGGACATCTTATTCTATCAATTTTGTCAATATAAATGGTCCCAAATGGCACCATAACCACCCAAAACCCCTTGAAATCAGGCATGCACACTCAACAAGTATAAAAACGCCTTGCAAACCCAAACCAAAATACCCCCCGTTCATGTTCACACCACTTTGAAAAAACACATTTCCTTTTTCATCCTTTTTTATGTTTTTCGACTCCCAAAGGCTCACTCATGAATCAAACGTTTCCATCTTGTCATCTTCATCTAACAACCAAAAATGGGTTGGCAGAGGTGCCTTGGAGGCTTCCTCAATCGGTATCTCCTCCACCTTCTCTTGAACTTCTGCCACCCTTTCCTCTTCTTCTTTTTGTTGTTCTTTTTTCCCTCAGAACTCAGTGACATACTCAAGCCACCATTGTGGTAGCTTCACCATAGCAATGTGTCTTTTTGAACATGCTTGAGCATTTGCCAACGTCTCAAGTAACAAATGCACATAAAAGGCAACACTATTGAATTCGTGACTTCGAATCCAGGTGGCTAGAACATGGATTCTCTTTGGGTATCTAGCTATATACTTCTCACAATGCTGGGGCTCAAGAAAGGTCAGCCTAGCCTACCATTTGAACCCCCCAACAAGTGCACACAACTCATTTTTTTATGTCACTGTCTCTTGCCTCTTGTGGGGGGTACTTATTGTTTTTAGTGGCCTTGTGTTTTCTAGCCTTTTAGTTGCCCAGGCCCCTTCACCCGTCACATACACTAGGTGATTACATTATTGCACTACTTCCCACTCAATCTCTAGATCCCCATGATGACTAGTATGCAGAACTATGTTCATGCCCTCCTCTACATTTCCTGAACCC